>JASKGM010093338.1:0-46180 GCA_034509205.1 Ceratonia siliqua
GTTTAAGATATATATATATATGTGTCTTATATATATATATATATATATATATATATATATATATATATATCTTTTAAAAAAATATGACTCGCATGGACAAATTGTTCATCTTTTGTTTTGATTAAATAATTACGTCCTTTTATAAAAAAAATAATTTTAAAAAAATTTCAAAAAATATGTTAAATGGTAATTATTTATTAGATTCAAGTAGACAAGACATGACTAGATAATATCATTCTTTTCGTTAGTTATGTAATTTTTTTGTCATAGACTTTTTATTGGCACTGTATTATAATGATGTGAACTAGTTATTAAATAGAGTATAAATTAATATTAATTGTAAATTATATTTTATGTTATTTATTGCGTTAGTTATTATATTTTAGGTATTTAATGTTAAGTATTAAGTTAAAAGACTGAATATTCAATCATTTAAGTGACTAAGATTCAATTATGATTTTTTAGGTATTTAGTTGTGTTGAAAGAATCCTATCATTATTTTTGTCAAATTAACATGTCAAAAATAACTCATTACATTGATACTTACGAATTTTATGTAGTACCAAAAATTCATCGTATTATATTAAATAAAAAATTCAATTTTTTCTTATACATTAATTAGGACACAGAATTTCTGGATAATGATTCGAACCCCTCAATTTAATTTATACACATAATAACCAGCTAACCTTAGCACTCTAACTATTTAATGTATTTTTCTGTCAAACATTAAATTATCTAATAAAAAAATTATAAAAGATGAGCACTTTTTATTTTTAAGGGACAGTGAAATAATAGAATATATATTTTTTCTTTTTATGAGTTTTAAGAAATATTGAAAAATTATTTAAAATTTAAAAAATATTTATGATTTTAATTTTTTAAAATAAAATAATTATAAATAAATAATATGTTAACACTTTAGTACATAGTACATATAAAAATACAACAATATCTTTACATAAGCAACACCATCAAATTCACGGCAAAACAAGTTGATGATAGGAATATAAGGACCGAGCCGTTTATCATGGACCGAACCTGCCCCTTATATCAACGCGCAGAACAGATCCTCATGGTCTTATGGTGTGCTTTTCCACACCCAAGTATATTCTATGTTCTCTTCAAAACTGAAAAAGTATAAATTTCTTTTAAAACTTAATAGTAGAAATAATTATACTAAATAAATTCTTTTTATTCTTTTTATTTTAAAAATATTTAGTTAACTTATTGTTTACCTACACGTGAAATGACTAATATCTCCTTAATTAGATCGAAATGATTAACAATGCACTAATTGGTGGTCAAGTGAGCAAATGACAGTGTGAAATCCCAATTGGCAGTAAGCCAGTAAAGAGTGATTTCTTGGAGTGCTGAACTCAATTAGTTAATCTGATACCTTCCCTGTTTTCATACCAATTTGGGTAAAAGGAAAATTACCACATAAAAAGAAACAATTAGGGAAAGAGTTATTTGGTGTCAGAAGTTGAGTGGACCCTTGTAGATATCAAATTTTGAAGGAGTATACAATGTTATGTCCCATATTAAATAACCAATCAAGTTTGATAGGGTACTTAAGTCATGAGGCTCTTTTACTTAATTACCAGCTTGCCATCTTCTCCTTTGTACCATACTTGCCAGTCATTATTCCCAATTTTCCTCAACCAACATTGCCTCCTTTGTCTTCAATTACTACATTGCCTCAAGGCAATCTCAATGTTGCTCCTTTTCCTACTATCCCTTGTTTGCCTTAGCCTAATACTCTGCCTCCTCTTCCTAGCATACCCACCATACTTACACTCCCGCATCTCATTCTTCCGCCATTGCCAGCCACTAACTCAATCCCCACAAATCCCAACCACTATTCTTTCCATCCCATTCCTCTCCCCACCAACTCCAACCGCTAGCCCTTAAAACCATGTTCACTGTATAGCTTGTTCATCCTGTATATGCTATTCAATTTATCTCTACCCTATGGCTTGGAATATCTAAATCTCTCTTGCCAAGTTACTTGATGTGATGTAAGAAATAATTAATCTCTTGTATATATTTAGAACACTATTTATAAATGATCAATTAATGATCGTACATGTTCTCAACATGTTTATTGATTCAAAATTGATCTAAAATAAGTAAGGTCTTCCTCTCTAACTTCAGATACAAATGTAGTCGTCAATGGAACAAGTCAGAAATTAACAATATCTCTCGTTACATTAGGAGTGAGGCTCATTAAAAACATTTTCATTTCCATATGTATCTACAACAATTACAGGTGCCAAGCCCTTAGATATAGGCAGAGGAAAAGAAACAACTCTTGTATCATTATTTTTAACTGTAACATGTATAGTCTCCGTATCAGCAATATCAAACTCAAGAAATTTTGCAGTCATAGACTCAACAATTTTGGTACCTCTCTCAAAACGATAGAACCTGTATCCTTTGGCACGGTTTTGATATTTAATGAATTAACATTTTACAGATATAGGGCCAGTCTTTTTCTCAGAAAGATTATATATCCTTACCTTTGAAGGGTAACCTCAAACTCTAAAGCGATTCAAACTAGGTTTTCTACCAGTTTATAATTCAAAAGGTGTTTTAGGGATATATTTTCTAGGAACTCTGTTAAAGATGTATAGTACTATTTTAATGGCTTCTCCTCAAAGGTAATATGGTAATCATGCAGGACATCATATCTTTAAGAGTACAATTTTGCCTTTTGGTTACACTATTATGTTCAGGACTTCCTGGCATGGTATATTAGGGAACAATCCTCAATCTTGCAGATACTAGGCAAACAGTCTTATAAATGGAATTTAACATCAAATTCACTCTACCATTGCCAAAACAAAATGATATCCAAATCATCAAGCCTGGCTACTAATTGGTGACATCAGAACATGATTTTGGTGATTATAAATTGTTTCACTAAGGTAGCTCATTCCACGAATTTTATTGATAAGTGGTGAATTTGCAAAAGTTAATCAAAGTTTCCAGTAGGTAGAGGTGTTGGGTGAGGACTATATTGAAGAGTTTGCGAAAAAAGGTAATAGTCTAGTAAAATGACTTAAGCATATATTTCATGATGAGACTTGCCCAAATCTTAAGGAAACAATGTGACCTTGCTAGTGGTTAATGGATTGATTAAGTTTTGCATACTTTGAGAGTTCACCAAAGGATGTTAATAGATGCTTAGAAAAGTAGCTAGGGAATTTACTCATAATAAGCCCAAATTCTAGTAATGTTTGACATGGACAGAAATATTGTATTATGCCTCTCATCACCATGTTATGAACTTGACTCCTTACCAAACTTTATATGAAAGATCACTTTACTCTGTTTTAGTATACAACCTTAATACCGACTAGTAATGGTAATTAATAATTGTTACAGAAAAAAAAAATTGTGAGATTCCTAGAGCATTACTTGGTGTTGGGAAGGGGCAGAACGTTAAAATATGCCAATGCAAAGAGGAAAAAAAGAAAAATTCAAGATAAGAGATGAAGTCTATAGGTAATAAAGTATACTTTTGTTGACTGGGCTCTTGACAAGAGGGTTTGATCTTGGGTTTTCATCCTTATTTGGAGGAAGGACGTAACAAAATAGTTTCCCTTGATTTGAACGCCCAAGTGTTACTTTTCCTAAAACAAGTGAAGTAATGATTGTATGGACTAGGAGGTGGTAGTGTCCCCATTTAGGAATTACTTGTGCACTGGCATATGACTCATGATTGAAAGCCGGAATAGTGACCAGTGTGGGGTTCAAATACTGAAATTTAATGACCCAAATAAATATTAAGAACATATTTAGTAATATCTCCTTCACACTTTTGTTTAACGATAACTAGCCCTCATATCTAGTTTAAAGAAAATGATCCATACAACTCATCAGAGTAGCGTAGCGAAGAGTGGTAGACCCATACAAAAAAATAATGCAAGGGCTTTAAGGACTATCTTTTTAGTATGGAATTAACTGTTGTTACCTCTGGTTACAAATGAATTTGGTATATAATATGCTTCTGAAGAATGAGTTTTGTTGAATCCTTAAGCACTGCAGTAAAATAGTTTTGGGCTTTTATATTCTGAATGCAAGGGTTTTGGTTATGTGATATGAAAATTATTGATTGTCTCTAGATGCAGTATGAGTGCCATTGTCTGAAATGTGGTCATTTTAATGGTCCTAGGATTTAATTATCTACTAGATATATGCGAATTAATTTCTAGGGACATTAGTGCCAATTCTTCACTTCTTACTAAACCAAGGTCTTTATAATTGTGGATTACTATGTGAGGAATAAAAGTACTGGAATATGTTGCATCTCTTTAAGCGATTAAACTACAGACAATTTTTAAAGGCGATGTTCAATCCAAGGCTTATTATTATGAAAGAAAAACTCATGGTAGGAATTTTAAAGATCTTGGGCTTGAGGGAGAAGTTAGAAAATGAGGTGTGATTCTTCTAAGAGCTTCCTTAGTATTTTTGCATGCCATACCCTATGAAAGCAAGATATCCACACTTATTTGGTATGTGATCTTACTTAATGATTCGTTTTTATTTTATTTTATTTATTATTTTTAGAATTCGAGGACGAATTCTTCTTCAAGGGAGATATAACTTATAATGCCTTAATATTATAGTTCATAAAACAATAAAAGGGAACTGTAAACCAATATATGTATAGTATAGGGATGAGGTAGTAATTTAGAATAATTAGGAAATTTGTTAAAATTATTGATGGGTCCCTTGGTATCTCTCTAAACCCCTAACCCGAAAATGTTCCAGAAATTTTTCTACCTCACCTCTTCCATCTCGACTCTTCCTTTCTCACCGAAAAAGCCTTATTGTTTTGTTTCCTTCTACGAGTATCTTTCTCTCACTGTCGTCCTCCACTACTTAGTCGCTGCTCCTTCCAGTCGAGTATAATTGTCGTTATGTGGGTGCATTGAGAGTTTCTCTAGGGCGTTGATTGTTGGCAAGATTTCTATTTTGCAATGCCATCTTTAGTCTAGGTAAATGATTCACAATTTCGGTTGATATTGAACAAGAACTTTACTCCATTTTAAATTTTGGAGTTGTGATTCTGCTTATCTATCTTATTCTCAGTCAAATCCCAACTAGAATGATTTATGTTTCCTTCATCAAATCCACTATGCTATGAATTCACACTGGTTTACATCGTTCAAGCAGTAAACGTGGCATTAGGTTTCAGTTTTAATCCTAGTTGATTTTTTCTTCAATTTTCAAAATTTTGTAGCCAGTAATCTACTGTGATTTTTCTTATTTTAAGCAATTAGGTTTCTTAGTTCAACCAATTTATGTTCTTCTTGAAGGGTCTAAAAGTTGTAAAAACTTTATGTCAGTAAACCATCCCTATCTCAGAGTTTTTGGGTATCATTATTGGAATGATAGTATAAGCATGATTAAGGTGCATTCCAGTAAACTCTTTCTTCCTTTCTTGGAATTACTAGAATGGATTGTCCATTTAATTCCTTTATCTTCAATAATTTCAGTGTTGGAACCAAATCAATGATTTGTTTACAAACCAAAGTCATTCTCTAGCTAATAATAGTCATTTAGGAAATAGTAGTGAATTTAGTGTACTAATGTGATATGTGCATATTCATGCACCTAGGAATATCTGAAACAAGATCTTTGAAACCAAAGCAGTCTTGAAGAGGAAAATCATGAGATTTGAATACCGAGCCTCCAAATTTAGCTGAAGAGTGGATACTTACTTACGTTTGGATGCTTGAAACCCTTTTAAATATGTTTGATCCTTTTGTAATACTTGAAAATGAGTTGAATAAGTTTTCATGAATTATTATTTGTGCACGAATTAAATCTTACTTCTGTGAGATAAGGATTTACTTAAAATTGTTGGTGTGTTTATTAAAGAAATTAGATGAGAATCTTATTTTTATGAAATACACATGAGAGTATGCATTTTCATGCAAATTCTATGGTGAAAACAAATTTTGAGGGATTTTAGAGTTTACTAGATTTAAATGTGCTTTGGGATTCGTAGTTTATCTGTGGTAGAACCACTAGGTACACCTAGGTCGCAACCTCTATTAGTTGAGGACAGTTCCTGTTAGAGGGTAACTTTTATTATAAGTGTAGTTCTTGACAGAAGATTTGATGTTGATTAGATAATCCTTCGGATGAGTGAAGTTTCGGAAGAGAGTAATTATTGAACGTTTCCTTCGATGAGTGTATTTCTCGAAGGTGAGGATCAGGTCACCTCTTCAATTGAGGGTAGTTCCTGGAGTGGGATGACTAGTTCTCAGTTTGGGTTCCTCCATTAAACCATTATGGATCCTAGTACTTTGTGAACAATGATGTGGGTTACTTGAAAAGTTTAAATTTTAACTGATATTGATTTTACCTTTTTATTGCTTATTGATACACCGGCATTTAAAATATCCTATCTCTCAGAGTAATGTGTATTATGTGAATGTAACTAGAACTTTGTTATTTCGCTGACGCAATTTGAGACAGTAATCTTAAAGGTATTAAATTTTGACAGTAATACACAATACATCTGGAAGTTCATGCATCCTTTGGTAATTATTTCCTTCATTCACTGAGATGGTGTGACTCACCCCTTCAAATGCTAAATTTTTTCATACCAAACTAATGGTAACATCTTCAGCTTTGCCCATAATTTTTGAGCATGCTGATTAATTTGGTTGTCATACCTTGAATAATAGTGGAGTACGCTTGGGAATTGTGGGCTATGTTGGATATGATTCTTATTTTATTTTGAATAATATTCATGGTCTGTAGCTAATTGCATGGTTTGTGTGAAATTAGTGTACACAATCCATGATGGAAAAGTTATCTATTTATCGTTTAGGCCATGGAGGCCATTTGAATTATGGTGGGCCTGCCCACCTTGTGGTTTTGTTATTTGTACCTTGGGATGATCCATATTTCAGGAGAAACTTTACCCAAATTTTTATTAAATTTTGATGAGAAATATTTTATGTTTAAAATGAGGTTTTGTTTTTATCTTCTAAATCATAATTTGTTTAGTTGAATTAAATGCATGAGTCTTGTATACGGGTAGGTTATTACCTAAACGGTAACTTTCCTACGCCAGTCATATGCCTTGAAGTGGGGCATGCCAAAGTAATTATCCAAAGCTGAAATAGAAATCAAGTTCCTTTTAAAAGAGGGTACAAAGAAAATGTTTTCCAAAGTGAGTTTAAAAGAGTTTTCTAAAATTAACTTGACTACTCCTACAACCAGGCTTTCAGATTGCACTCTCTCTCAATTGGTTTCCTTTTGCTCATGAACTCCTGTAAAGTAATTGATATATGAGTTGTGGCACCACTATATATCTACCAAGAGTTAATTGGAATATTAACTAAGTTAGATTCAAAAAAGACACGAACTAGGGGTTTACCTTCTTTCTTTTGTTTGATCTCTAACTAAGTTTTGAAAATTCTACAATTGGCTCTTTTATGACCCTTCTTTTTCAATGAAAACATTCAATCTTTAAAAAAAATAGCCTTACTTCCTCTAAATTTTGATTTTGACTTGTATTTTTGTTATTAACATGTCTTTTGGTATCCTGAGTTTTTTTAGAAGCATAAGAATTTGGCTTCTTCTTCTTTCTAGCATAACTTTTATCAAACTTAGGTATGGTTTGGAAGGAAAGCAAGGAGGTGTCACTCTTTTCTTCCTTTAATTTCTCTTCCTTAGCAACACATTGGTTATCAGCTCATTCACACTCTAAGCTTCATTAAGGGCGTTAAAGATAGTTTTGATATGGCTGAACACAGGTGGCAAAGTATTTAGGAGCATGTGGTACAATAAAAGTGTCAGAAAAATCAATTTTCAAGGATTTGAGTTTGGTTTGGATGTGAACCATTCTGATGATGATGTCCTTGACTCCCATCATTATAATATTTCATACATGTGAGTTCTTTTATTAGACATATAGACTCAACATTATCATATACCTGGTACCTATTGCTAAGTACATAATTTATTATACTTTTATGTTGAATTCTCTCATGTTTAGTTCCTTTCTTCCTTGAATTTC
Source organism: Ceratonia siliqua (assembly GCA_034509205.1). NCBI lineage: Eukaryota > Viridiplantae > Streptophyta > Magnoliopsida > Fabales > Fabaceae > Ceratonia > Ceratonia siliqua. Next base: position 8,048 of record JASKGM010093338.1, read on the forward strand.
TTTGGTTTTCACATGTGTTTTACATTTTATAGGTGTTTTGGACGCTAGAAACCAATTGGAGAAGAAGTGCATGAGTTTGGATAAGTTTTGGACAATGTAGCAGCAAAGTCTAAGACCAAAAGAGTTTGAAATGGCTAAATTTCCGAGGCTAGGGCACTGCAATGCCTAATAATGCAAGCTGTAGTGTCAAATAGAGAAACCTCAGCACTAAGTCAGAGGCTAGGGCACTGCCCAACTTGGGCACCTTCTTTCTTTAAAAGTTGGATTTCTACATCAGAAACATAAGTCCTGCACCTCAGAAAATAGAGAGAAACAAGATATGAGAAGAGGGTAAGAAGTTCAAGGGCTTGATTTGGAGAAGATCATCCACGTGGAAATCATCAAAGAGTTTTACCATTCATCTATTTTTTTTTATTTTCTTGAATTTCTCATGGTTTTTATTTTAATTTTGATGAATTTTCTGAACATGCTTGGCTAAATTCCCCTTTGGTTGAGGGTGGATTCAAAGTCCTATATATGATTATGTGATTGGTTTCTTAATAATATTCTTCAAATTTCCTTGCAAAAATTGTTTATGTTCTTCCATAAGAAATTTTTTGACTGTTATCTTGATTTGTTTGGGATGGCCAACTAAATGAATCTCGGTAATTATCTCATGTTAGAATAAGGAATTGGATCCGTAATTGTCTTATTTCTTATTCATAAGTGGCAATTCATAGCTAATCTCATGGTCAAGTTTTCTTTAACTATGATGTGGAACATAATCTACGTTAAATAATCCGAGTTTGTGAGGTTATTACTTAGATCAACCTATACTTCTTATCCTAATGCTTCTGTTGAATTAAATCTAGAGAGCATCTTTTATAGGTTGTTTAATGGTTAGAGAGTGAATAAAGAGTACAATCTCTATTTAACGACAATATAAGAAAAGATTAGGGTAGTAGATCTTGTTGCTATCTACAGTTGATAGTTTGAATAGGAAGTTGGAAATATCATTAGTTTCATGATCATTATCAATGTCTAGTGGTGACGAGTGAACCTTTAACCAGTTTTTTCATTGTTATCTTCCGTTAATTTACTTTGTTCCTTGCAATTTCAATTTACTTAGTTAATCGTTCAAACGCCTATTTTATTTATTCAGTAGTATTCATGGCCTATCAATTAGACCTATTATTTTACTGTATTACCCTTGCTTTCAATTATATTTAAAACTACACATGCAAGGATTAATTTGACATCCCTTTGGGTTCACTTATCCCTTATAGTTTGCAAGTCCTTTAAACTTCTCCCATCTTATAGGATTAAGCCAACACTAAGCAGTCAATCACGTCAATATCAGCAAAGTATATAAAATCTAAAAATAATAGTGATCACAATATGGACTTTACCATCTCCTAATAAATCCTTAATCAGCATTTTTATAAAAAATATAAAATCTCCAATTAATGATAGTCCCCATCGCCCCCATATAATAATATATATGCATGCAATAGATATAGCATAACTTTGTTGAATGTCAGCTTAGATGGTTTACATTAGGTTGATGTTGCAGTATTACAAGTTGCTATGTCATCCTAGAAAAAAAAGTTATCTCAATTAAAAGTGGTAAATTAGGGTCCATAACCTTCACTTGTGTGAGAAGTGTAACGATTACCAACATTTACTTCAATATACTTCGATATTTTACACATATTAATAGATATTTATCATATACTTATAATAATTTTTTCAAAAACAAAAAAAAAAGTAATTTTGGTAAATGTCTTAAACTTTTAAAAAAAATTACATTTTAAATTTAAGTTTAAATATGAAATTTTATTTTTGGTAATAAAATAAAATATTAATATATTTTTTGGTATATTTAGTTTCAAGTGAGTTTGAGCTCGCGCAATCTTCAATCCTAGAGATGAATCCATTATTATAAGCTGCAAGCTCATCGGTGAAATATTAATATTTGTTAAAGTTATATATTTCACAAACTATAATTAAGTGACTCAGTATTTTTGAAATGACTTAATTATGTTTTTAGTTTCTATAATTTTGTCGTATTTTCAGGTAGGTTTAATTTATATAATTTTTCTAGAAAAAAAAATGTACAACACTTCTTTGAACTTAGACCATTTTGCAAATGATCACCACAAATTTTAAAATCTAGATATTAAACATTTAGATTTTAATGAATCTCATAATAAACCTTTTTTCTCCCTTTAAAATGTGAATTTCAATGTTGAATATTCTTAATTGAGACACCTCAAGTATTCAACATAATTTTTTAAATTCATAACTCTTGTTACTCTTCTTATTGTGATAATGCCTCCCACAAAGTATTTACTAAAGTTGATAATAAAGGGTTTATGATTGAGATTTATCAAAAGGTTGATTCTAAGCTACCGCCCCATTTTGGGGCGGTAGCTTAGAAATTTTATTTTATTTTTTATTTTTTAATTATTTTTTAATTTTTTATATTAATAAATTATTATTTATATCATATATATTTTTTAAAATTTTTTAAAATATTTTTGTATTTTTAAGAAATATTTGTATTTACGAATGAATAGTATAAAAAAATTATAAATAAATAATATATAAAAATGTAAAAAAATTTTAAAAAATTTTAAAAAATTTTTAAAAAATTATATGACATAAACAATAATTAATTAATATTAAAAATTAAAAAAAAATCAAGATAAAAAATTAAAAAAAAAAAATTTGCTTGTCGAAAGCTATGCTACAGCCCTTTTTTGGGTTGTAGCATAGCAAGCCCCTTATCAAAATTTAAATATCTAATATTTAAAATTTAAAATTCATAATCACTATTATAAATGAGTTTATAAAAGAGAATTATATATATATATATATATTTCAAATAAGTCCTTACACTTTCATTTAATTTTTTAAATTATTTTCTATCACATCATTTTTTAAAAACAAAATGAAAATATAAGGATCAATATAAGAAAAAAAAAACTGTATAGACCTATTTAAAAACACTATAAATTTATAAATACCAAACAAAATTAATTAAGTCTTTTAAAAAATATATGTGATTTATCTATTTGATATGGTTACATTTATTTATTAAAATTTTTTTTTGTTAATTGAATCATAATCCGTGAACCATTCTCCAGTCTAGTCTAAAGTCTAATCACCAATTCAGTTTTAGTACAATATTAAAATATACAAAATGGAATTAAATATAATATTTGTAACATTTTAAAATAAAAAGCTGAGTGGAATTGAGTAAAAGAGATTCGACGAGTACGAGCGTAGACAATGTCACAATTTGAGGAAGCCAAGGGGTACGTATACCTGTACTGAAAGCAAGCATCGCCATAAATTTAGACAGCCTGGGTGGCCACTCCTCCACAAAAAGTTCTGTTCAAAACTTTGGATTCCAGTGGGTGATTTTGTACTGAGGGGAGAGCCAACAGCACATAAAAGGAAAGAAAACCAGCAAAGGTAAGAGATGAAAAAGGAAACTAAAATGATCTGAATCCAGTTTTCTCTATATATTTCCCTCTCACCTCTGATTTGTTGGGTTGATCAGCCTTGTATCAAGATTTGATACTTACTTAACTGTTTTCTTTCTATCTAGGCTTCTTTCACTTTCAGATTCTTGGTAGGGTCATTGGTTTTCCCCTTCTGCAGAGAATCTAATAAAAAACCCTTACCTCTCTTCCTTTTTCTTTTGAGAAATTTTTTTATTCTTTCTCTCTAAGGAACCTCTTTTGCCCTCTTCCTTTCCTAATTTCTGCAGTTCCATATGAACAAAATTTCTCCCATGAGCCATTCATATAGAAAAGGGGTTGGTTTCTACGTTTATGGGTTAGAAAATCTTTCTTCTTCAAGGTTTTTAGTTTTTTTTTTCATGACCCAGAAACAATATTTTCCTTTATTAATCCCACAAACAAATTTTCTGTACGATGAATTTGACCTGATTCTGAGGTTTTTTTTAGTTTGTCTGTAGAGTTTTAAGTTAGAATTTTCTATTTAGTATTAAACAAACCCATAACTTTTTATTCATCAATTTGTCATTTTTTTTCCCTCTCTCCCTCTCTCTCTGTGGTTTGAGTATAGTCTTTTTTGTTGATTGTTATTTAGAGGAATTATGACGAGAAAGAAGATAGAAATAAAGAAGATCGATAGCAAAGCAGCAAGGCTGGTGACTTTCTCTAAGAGAAGGAAAGGGCTTTTCAAGAAGGCTAAGGAGCATTCTACTCTTTGTGATGCTGAGATTGCTCTTATAGTCTTTTCTTCTACTGGCAAGCTCTTTGACTATGCTAGCTCAAGGTTTCTCTCTATTCCTTTCCATTTTCCCTTCTTCAATTTCTTCTTTCCTCCGTCTCATATATAATCAGAGAAGGAATCTTTGCTTCTCTTTGGCATTTTACTAGTTCTTGTTCTTTCCTTCACGCTAGAGGGCCTTAATTTATTTTGTTAACATCCCAACACTAAGAAAAATACTTATTTGTGACTATAATTTTAGTTCAACTTTTTATATATCTTAAAATGATTTTAGTACTACTGTCATTATTACTGTTTTTTTATCAGTTTTTTTTTTTTTTTGTGAAAGTACTATCGTTTGGGTTAATTAACAACTTGTATACATTTGCAGCATAAATGTTTCTAAAGTAAATTATTTTTCTTTTAAGAAACCTATATGTATGTATGAATATATAGGTATATATACATGTATGCAAAAATACATTCAACAATGTTTGCACCTCTATTTGTAACTTGTTCTTTCTTTTTTTATCTCTAATTCACAAAAATTATTGGAAAAAATATTAATTTTGGAGATATAATTGTTTGAAAATAAAAGAAAACATGAATGAGAAAATTTCAAAAGAAATAGGGAAATAGGAAGAATATATAAATAGTTGTCCGACAACTATAAAAGATATGACAAATGTTTGTTGATCCGAAATTAATACTGTTTGGAATTATAATAATGGATAGTTACCTTATTTTATGTTGCCTCATACATATATGCCATACTTAATTAGTAATATAATCCCCCAATTAAGTTCTTAGCACCGTATTATCATCATTATTTTATTTAATTCTCATATATATGTCATTAATATCATCCTTATATTAAATAAGGGAAAGAAAAAATATTGTCTTTTGTCAATGATTTGATAGATTCTCTCATGATCAATAGTATATAAGCAAAGTTTTGTTTCCTGTGGATCTAATGTTGTTGCACTTGCGTTGCTTTTCAATTAAATTCTTGTTTTCAAGTTCTATTACAAATAAAAATGTTTTCAAAATGATTTTTGGTAAACTATATATTAATAAAAGAAGTGTTTGGTAGAAATTATTGCAAATTTGTTGTTGTTTGTGAGAGGAGCATTCTTCTTTTTAAAATTGCTATGGTTATTAATAATATATATTAATTTATAAGAACTTTTTTTTTTATAAGATAATTTAAAAGAACCTTTACCTATATATATATATATATATATATATTAAATGCTAAGATTATTTTTTACTTATTTAAAAGAGTCATATTATTCTCACATGTTTTATCTCACAAACACTTAAAAATAAAACGCACTCTCACCTTCTCCTTTTTCACCTCACTTGTGTTTTCCTCTTTTCTCTTTTGTTTTTGAATCTGTAAGATAAAAGTTTATAAGAGTTTATTTTATAATTCTAAATTCTCACAGTAATTTTATAATAATTTTTTACCAAATAAAATGTTAGATGTTATTACACCAACAGGCCAAAATGAATATGTCGAAAGATGACCTGTGTTCATTTTCTGATCTACAATTTTTGTTTCTTTTAAATTTAATTGCCATCATTTTTGTATCATATTTGGTTTATAAAGAAATTAATATGTTGAAAGGTTGAAACCCAGTTCTAAAAAAATGCCTACAAGTTTTTATAAATGAAAGAGAACACATAATGAGAGAACAAGTAATTAAAAATTTTTTTGAAGTGTTACCCTAAATTGTAGCTTTATTAATTTTTAAAATATTAATTATGTAATTAATTTTTTAATTTTTAATTATCATACTAAACATGAGAGTCTTATATATCAAGATATTTTATATCTTGGTGTTCATATTATGCTATCCAAGATATCAATCTAGGTAAAATATGAATGTATGAAATAGCTCGTACGTGAAATGTATGATAGACATAACATTAAAACTTGCATAATTGGAGAAGGTGAATGTGACAGTGCTGTTCTACATTAGAAATTGGAGAACTATATAACAATATTGAATTTTCATTTGATGACTAGCTTTGATTTAAGGGTCAATTACAGTTTATCCCCTTATGGTTTAGGCCGAAATCAATTTGTCCTTTTATGGTTTAAAGTATATTATTCAATTTCTCTGTGTTTCATTATGTTATTGCTTAATTATCCCATGGTATTTTTTGGCCTAATATTGACATAAATAATTATATAAATGTTAAAATGGTGAACAATTTGTTTGTTAAAAGTTTATTTCACTTATATTTTGAACAATGTCATAATGTTTTGTAATTATTATTGGGATTAAATAGATATTTGAATATTGAAATCATCGTCTATATTAGGTAACCTTAGAATATTATTATGAAATTATTCAGGATATAAGTGAAATTTTTTTTAAAAAATAAAATTGTTCATGGTTTTGCCATTCATGTGATTTTTTCTTCTAAAATTTGGAAGTAAAATACCATACTCTAGTTAAGCATTAATAGAACAAACTATGAGGGGATTGAATGACACATTTTGATCTATTGGGAGAAAACTGATTTTGAACCAAAACCAATGAGGTAAAGTGGAGTTTACCCTTGATTAATCAAACAAAAGTAAAAGGTGAATTCAAAGAATTTGAATCTGTGATATTTTTTTTGCTGTCTCAAGTATGCAGCAGGTAATTGACAGGCGTGATATGTATTCAGACATTAACAGATTTGACCAATCTTTTATTGAGATGCAGGTAAATACATAGTTTCCTTTCTGCAAACTTTCTGCAAATTGTTGATCTGATAAATTAATGATGTCCTAATTTGGTCACATCAAACACGTATATATTTATTCAAATTTAATTTAAAAAGAATGGGAATATATTTGCTCATGTAATTGTTAGAGTGTTTTTTAAGTTATTGCCGGATGTATCGGTACGTCCGGGTGTTTCTTTATTTATTTATTTTTCTTTTTTTCTTTAATTATTCTTGTTTGTATTTTTAAATTTTGTTTGTATTTTTTTACTCTTTTTTTGAGTATTTGTTTTACATTTTTTTAAGTATTGTGTTTTAATTTGTTTTAACTTGTTTTTGAATTTTTTTCTTAATTATTTTCTTAAAATAAAATTATAGAAAAAAAAACTTTAAAAACACAAAAATAAAAATAAAACATACCAATACATCCCAAAGTAACTTAGCGAACACCAATTGTCAGTGTTAATTTGAGTAACTTAATTGTTAGTTTTTCGCATAAACAGGCTTTATCTTCCTTTACAATCTCAATTTTCTAACTTTCAAAAGAGATTATTGATCTATTGGTTTATTCTGAATGGTTATAAATGCACAAAATCTCTTGAGTGCTTGAAGAGATTCCATCTTTTACAATCACAATTTTCTAAAAAAAAATTTCATTAGCTATTAGTGAAACAAAAAGGCATGTTCCCATAGCATTCACTAATCTCTATATCTTAATACAGTTTTAAAATGCAAGAAATTATCCAAATAATTGCATCAAGTGGCAACATGATCTAGAAAGAGTTATTATACCTGTGAAGAGGTTGAAAAGAATTATTTTTACAATGCCTAACCAGAAAATGGAAACTCACTAATGGAAATTTATGTACAGATTATTGAGAAACAATCCTACAACATACTGGGCAATGAAGTTACAAAGAAGACTCAAGAGCTGAGGTATATACATTGTACAACTAGTAAAAGTAACCCCAATGCATGAACCTAGACCACATTCGAATACTTTTGTTTAAGCTTAAATACAGTTTGGATCCTCTAGTATTATAGAAGTTTTAATTTGGTCCCTCTATTTTCAATTTGAGCAATGTTGTCCTATTTTTCCAAAAGTTTCAATTAAGTCTTGTCATATTTTTATCAATAAAATAATAATATTGCGATTAATTAGTATATATGGTCTTATTTTTATTAATTTGAAGTGATTTAACAGATAATCAAGTGAAATCACACTGCACATGATTTCACCTTCTCTCTATTATTTTTTCTTGTTTTTCAGTGTGACTTCGCTTGAAGATTTGTTAAATAGTTATTCTACGTGGAAAATAATATGTCTATATATGCTAATGAACTACAACGCTATTAATTTTTGTTTGTGAATTGACAAAAATATGACGATGAATTTAACTGAAATTTGTTGCAAAATAAAAGGACTACATAGTTCAAATTGAAAACATAAGGACTAAATTGAAACTTTTTCAAAATTAGGGACCAAAACTGCATTTAAGCCTTTTGTTTATATGTACATAACAGGAGGATCGAAGTTGCGACCTCCTGACCACCTGAGCTAGCTAGCCTCAAGTGGCTTCCACCTTAACAGGAAGTTGAATGGGGAAGATCTGGAAGATTCAACATTGCAAGAATTACATAAACTAGAGGAACTACTTGAAATGGGTCTGATGCGTGTTTCAAAAGCAAAGGTTTATTAATTCCCTTTTATGCGTACTAGTTACTTACTACTTAAGTATATCATATTTGTGTTTCTCTTAAGATATGAGATACTTTTTTGTGTTTCAGGATAAAAGAATTGTGAAACAGATATGTGAACTCAAGAGAAAGGTTTGTTAAAATCTCATATAGTCTAGTTAATTATCACTTGTTGTTGGGAAAGAAAATGATTATGGGTATATATATTGGGGGGAAGGGGGCTCTAATCGTTTTAGCTTTTTGTGATATTGATATATGATACTTGTAAGGCTGAGGAATTAAAAGCATCAGATGGAGTACTGCTTTTATTAACAGAATAAGAGCAATTAAAAATATAATGAAATCTACTTTTAACGTTTTCAATCAGCTGCATCTCTTATCATATGAAATTCAATTATTCAAGCTCAGTAAAACCCAAGTAAAATATCCAATCTTAACTATATCAACTGCCATAATTTTATAATTTTAGACACCTTTAGTAAGAGTAAAAAATGTGCACATGTATGTGTCTCGTTCAAATGGTTGAGAGTGGGTAAAGATTTCAGTAATTGTCACATAAGTTGACATCATACTACAACTCTTAATTGTACCCAAAAAAATAAAATAAAAGAGTAGCATGCACTAAAAATGACATGTTAAAGTTATTATGTGGTATAGTATGTGAAGTCTGAGTAGTTTGCGATTATAAGTTTAAACTTCCATGCTGAATAAAAAAAAGTTGTGGGGGGACTACGTAGGGTACAGGAGTTCCATTATATTAAAGTTAGAATATTTTATTATTAACTTGTGTATGTGGTCTATAATTAAGGTGCAGGGCTGAGTTTGTAAGGAATACAAAATTTTTATTTATTTATAAATAAACAAGAATCATATAATAATTTACCATTGTTTCTTCTTTTAGGTCCTCCTCCTAAAGTCACGAACCTTCTCCAACATAGTAAAGGATCCTCTCCTCATTATCCCAAAAAAAGTTGTAGAACAACGAAGTATAAACTCTATTCACACAGATTAAGAGAAACAAAGAACAATAGAAGTTTCTACAAGTGATTAGCTTGCTACTTTTAGCCAGACAATATTTTTGCATGCCTCACTTGTAGTTAACCCAGGCCTACATAAAATATATATTATCCAATTAGAGACTGGTATTGAATCTTGGACTGGTCAACTGTTCATATTATACTCATAATCTGGCAGATAAATCTGCATTTCGATTTGAGTATTAGCCACTAAGGAAATGTGTCCCGAACATTCCATAGGCCTGAACAATTTGATATCCAACCCTCCCTCTTTATTGAGACCCTCTCGTATATACCTATAATATATACCTGATAGAGAAGCTGAATCTTGGGATATAACCATGAGTTCTTTGGTTTAAAAGATCCATATATATCAATAAGGGATTAAATCCATACTTTGAACATGATTATTGAAAACAAGTATACCAAAAGCCTTAGTGAATGGATATACTAAATTATCCTTTGATGCTACCTTCTCCACAATAGCTTCATGTTTTTTCCTCATATCCTGTATATAAGGATATTTACCTTCAATATGCTTTGCCTTAGAGTGAAACTTAGGATCCTTCAGAATCGCAATAGCTGAAGAATTATCACAAAGGATCACTATAGGTCGCTCTACACATGATACAACTTGAAGACCTCTCAAGAATTTTTGAAAGTACATAGCCTCCCTTGCAGCTATATTAATATCCACATACTCAGCTTCCATATTGTGGATTGAGCTATACAATATTGCTTTTTACTTTACCATGGTATTGCACCTCCACCAAACATAAACACAAACCCAGAACTTGACTTATGTGTATCCACACAACCTTAATAATCAGAATTTGAGTAACCAACAAGTTGTAACTCAGTAGCTTGATAAGTCAAAGCATATGACTTGGTACACTTCAAGTAGTGAAACACTTGCTTTACCCCTTCCTAGTGACTCTTCCGAAGATTATATTGAAATCTGCTAAGAACTCCCATTGCATAGACAAAATCTGGCCTTGTACACATTAAGGCATATATTCCGCTTAACTTTTTTGACACATCATAAGGAATTTTGCCCCAAGTGCAATATTCCATCTTCAACCAGTGTAAAAGAGTCTCAATATGCTGAGACAAACTGAGTTTTATTTGTGTTCTATCCCTGAAATTTTTGATACCAAGTATATATGAAGCTTCATCTAGATCTTTCATATTAAATGCATGGAAAAACTAGCTCTTGATCTCTATAAGAAAAGGCACATCATTGCTAGCTAGAAGAATATTTTTCACATATAAAGTTAAGATAGAAATTTTAGGTCCCACTAATTTCACATATACACAATAATCTTCAGGATTTTGAACAAAATCATATGCCTCAACAACTTCATGGAATGAGGTTCCACTGCCTAGATGCTTGTTTAAGACCATAAATAGATCTCTCCAACTTGCACATCTTATTTTCATCAACAACAAAAATCAAGGGGATGCTCCATATAAATATCTTCAGAAAGATTCCCATTGAGAAAACTATCTTGAAATCCATTTGAAACAATTCATAGTCAATGAAAGCTACTCAAGTTAAAATTGTTCTAATAGATGGAATTCAAGCAACTGGAGAAAATGCCTCATCACAATCAATCCCATACATGCTAAGTTAAACCTTTTACCACTACACGAGCCTTATATCTCTCCACCTTCCCTTCAAAATTTATTTTCCCTATAAAGATCCACTTGCAACTCACAGACTTAATAGATTCTAGTGGATCAACTAACTTCCAAACTCCATTCTTACGTATGGAGTTTATTTCATCTAGTACTGCCAATCTCCACTTTTTAGTATCTACATCAGAAATACATCCTCATATGTTTTTGGATCTGACAAATCCTCATTAAGCCTTGTTCGTTCAAACACTTTCTCAACATAAGTGTAGAATTCAGAAGATGAAAGAATAGAACTTGGCCAATTCATTCTTTCACTCTTCCTTGTAGCCTTTGGATAATCGTTTCTCTTACCCTTCACTTTGATTTACTGGTATTTGAGAAATCACATATTCATACTCTTGTGTTTCTTTAAGATTTGATTTTTCTCCAAGAAATTCTTCAATAAACTTAACGTGCTTGCTCTCAATAATTGTTTTCTCTATTGTCATACAATATGTACCCTTTTGAATGCTTTGGATAACCAACAAATAAACACCTTTTTGTTTTAGCCATAAGTTTATCTCTACTAGGATCAAGTATAAGAACATATGCCACACAACCCCAAACTTTCATATATTTCAACTTAGGTTTCTTCCCACTCCAAATCTCATAAGGAGTCTTCTATACATATTTATAAGGAACCTTATTTAAAATATGGGCTACAGGTAGAAGAGCTTCACCCCAAAATGAAGTTTGAAGGTTGGCAAGAACTAACATTGTCCTTACCATTTCTAACAACATTTCTTATTGCGTCTTTCAACAACTCCATTTTGTTTGGGAGAGTGTCGCATACTAAGCAAATGAACAATACCATTCTCTTTACAAAAATTACCGAACAAATAAGATTAATACTCACCTCCACAATTAGAATGAAAACTTAATTCTTCTATCAGTAGTATTCTCTACTTCCAGCTTGAATTACTTAAAAACTTATAGCGCTTCACTTTTCTTATGTAAAAGATATACTTTCCCAAATCTTGAAAAATCATTAATGAATGTGATAAAATAAGAATGACCATTTCTAGTTTGCACACTCATTGGCCCACAAATATCAGAGTGAATTATATCAAGAATATTTTCACTTTTGATAACCTTTTGTTTCTTCTTTTAGATCATCTTCCTAAGTGATGAACCTTCTCCAAAATAGTAAAGGATCCTCTCCTCAATTTCCCAAAAAATTTTGTAGAACAACTGAGTATAAACTCTATTCACATAGATTAAGAGAAACAAAGACCAATATAATTTTCTACAAGTGATTAGCTTGCTACTTTCAGCCGAGCAGTATTTTTGCATGCCTTACTTGTAGGACCAATGGAGGTACACATAGAAGAGTCCAAGACTCCTCGACTCTAATGTGGGAATACCACTGGCCATAGTAACCTACATCTCATAAGTATACATTCATTTACCACATCTATTATACATGGCCACTAAAACATTGAACTCATTTATCATATTAAATCTATTCTTTTAGAATTCCACAATTAAGTGAATTGTATCATGTCTCTAGAGTTTCTCCACTAAGTAACTTAAAACTCTTTTAAATATCAAATTAATTTTACTTTTGAAACCATTACAATTCAAAGAGTCCACCCAAGAATTTTTCGTCTGACTGTTTTTCAAACGATTGAGCTAATTTACATCCATTGAATATGACATACTTGACAAAATCTTGTTACTATGTTTATTCTGTCTAAATGATGCAAATTTCATGCCAACAAGTGCCCAAAATTGTGTTTGTTTCCATGTTTCATTATCAAATGTGAATTTTTATGGTGAAAATAATGGTATGGAAGATTGAACTTGGAGACTTTTGCGAATTACTCAAACTCTTCTCTACTAGACCATATTTAGTGGCTTAATCAGGTGTCAATTTATAAAACACAAGAAATTTTTAATTTTGGGCGCACGTATGATTTAGCAAAAGCTTTCAGATGTAGGGCCGATATTTCTGGTTGTTTGATTGGGAACTAGTGAATTTGTATGGTTTTGCTAAGAGTATGTTTCCGCACATTTCTCATTAATCATCCAAACAGTGGAAAGGTAACTTTTTTCTCCCTTAAATCCGTCACTTCTCTCGTCATTCCGTCCCTTTCTTTTCTATTCCATGCCCTTCTCATAAAACTCTCAAACATTAAACTTCTAGCAGATGCTTGTCGGCAAAAAATCAAATTAAATATCAAATTTTGGGAAATAAGTTGTAGGGTTAAATTAGGTTGTGTCATACATTATAAGGGAATGTGGAGGTTTGTGGAGGAATCAAATGTTTAATTCCATGTCAACTAAAAACGTACTTTTCTGTGTGTGGATGTAGATGATTTGCAAATATATCATTTGAAAAATATTTATTAGTTAAATTAGTCTGATTAACGCATGCCGCAGTGCCTCTTAAGAGAGTATGAGAGAGTTTGATATCAGCAGGTTTCAATTCTCACCATTCTTTTTCTAAATTCTCATATGTGACCAAATTATGTGTTCCTATGTATAGTATTACCTCAATCTCTCTCTCTATCTTACTATGTCAAATATTATAATATCCATGCAGGGAAAGAAGCTGATGGAGGAGAACAGGCGATTGAAACAGGTGCTAATTATTAGATTTTCAAGATCCTACTCATTAATTTATTGTCTCTGTTAATTCTTGCAAATGGATTGGAATAGTCTCATTCAAATGATATGGGAATGGTTGTGTTTTCAGGTAAAGAGCGATGCACATGAACAAGGACTGTCATCTGAGTCAATCATTTTGTGCAGCTCGTCTGATAATCCTCAACATTATGATAGTTTTGACATCTCTCTCAAGCTGGGGCTGGTTTAATCAAAATATTCATTAGGCTCTTGCATATGTATGCAAGTGCAAGAAATTGCATTCAGTTCTCATAATGTAGCTATGGCATGGCAACTGGTGTAATATATGGATACCTAGGTTTTACCAGCTAATCCATATACAACATTGAAGCATTTCTCTTGTTTGAGTTTTTCATAACGTGGGGAGGAGAATGGAAAATTTTCATGTAATCCTGCAAATTCCTCTAAATTCCTTTTTCTTTTATCTTTTTAAGTTTTTCTAATTTGAGAGATTTGGTAGAGAAACGGTCTGTGTGGAACGATTTTTGTTTTATTATTTTTTAATATAATTTTTTAGAACAATTATAAAAAATAGTTTTATAGAATAAAAAAATAAAAAATAAAAAATATTTCTTATTAATTATTTTTTGTATTTTTTAAAAAATAGACAACAAAAACAAGTTAAAACATACAAAAAATTGTTTTCTAGTCATTGTTTTCAGAAATAGTTTTAAAAACAATTGATAAAAATATTTACTTAAACAATTTTTTTTGTTTTTATAAAAAAAAAATATTTTTAAAACTGTTCTAAACAAATCCTAATATTTATTACTACAAAATCCATTATTTTTCAAAATTTCAATACTTAGAAACTAAAACTTCATAATTAATCATATAATAAAATTAAATTTATAATCAATTATATTCTTTTTGTTATATATGTTGAAAAAATTATATTATTCCAAAATACATTATCACTATAAAAAATTTTATTTTATGATAAATAAACCCTCATCTAGATCCTCAAGTTCAAATTTAAGATTCTAATTATCATGCAATTAGTGATAGCCAATTGAGCAAATCATACCACTTCTTTTTTTTTTTTTTAGTTATGTAATCTATGACTCATTATTTTTACACAAATGAAGGTAAAATTCGAATTTAATCCTTATTCACTTAAACAAATTAATCAACTAAACTAAGTGACACTTGTCTTAAAAATCCCATTACTTGTGGGGTGACTAGTGTAAGTTGATGTATCTCCTCAATTTCTATGAACTTTTGAATGTTGGGCGTTAATAATAATTAGGTGGTTGCTCCCCATAATCCCATTTTTGGGCTGTAGGGTATAGCCACCTTTATTTTTTCATTTTTTTTTGTTTTTTGTTTTTACTTTTTAAAATTAATGGGGTGTTTCTTATGTCATTTTTTTTTAAATTTTTGAAATGTTTTTGAATTTTTTTTAAAAAAATTTTTCTTAGAAAAATATAAATCTAAAAATTACTGTTGAATGAATAATACTTAAAGTGAAAAAAAATTTAAAAATATTTCAAAAAATTTCAAAAAAAATATATAAAATAGAAAACATTCCAAAAAGTAAAAAAACAAAAAAAAAAAACAAAAATCAAACACCACCAAAAAATAAGGAGGATGTAGCCCTACATCCCCATTGTAGGCTAGCATCCCCTAATTAGCCACCTTAATAGTCTAACAATTTTATGTATTTTTCTATCAAACATAGGAAGGTAAATTCACGAAGCATCTCAAAAGGGTCCATTTTCTACAAGCAACTTCATTTGTTTATATAATAAAATTTCATAGATCTAAAGATAAATAATATATTTTTATAGAGGCAACTTAATCAAGTCTAATGCATAGCAAAACAAGTTGATGATAGGAATATGAACCTAGTTGGTTGTCACGAGCAGTTGCAGATCTTGAACAAACTTATTAAGGGGGCCAAATTTTGTTCAAAATTTGCCACTGTTTGTAAGCATC
Source organism: Ceratonia siliqua (assembly GCA_034509205.1). Classification (NCBI taxonomy): domain Eukaryota; kingdom Viridiplantae; phylum Streptophyta; class Magnoliopsida; order Fabales; family Fabaceae; genus Ceratonia; species Ceratonia siliqua. The sequence continues at coordinate 23,950 of JASKGM010093338.1, forward strand.
CTTAAGAACTAAATGAGAGTTAAGTGTCAAAAGCTCTAATATTTTGTCATTAAACCTATTATTCATCCTTAAAATCACAAAACATTAAAACTAGGCTTTGAATTAGTCCTTATAAAAACTAAAATAAAGCACAAAACCTAACACTCAATATTACTCATAATTAGTCCACTATTATTGGTCCTTAAATAGTAAACTAGGCTCACCAAAGATTAGACACACTTAGTTTGTCAGGAAACGCTAACCCATTGAGAAAAAATGTTTAAAGTAAACGCCTTTTGGTTGGTTGACTTAAACTTAAGAATCCTAAAAATTCTCAATTATTAATGAAGATGCTTGATACTAGTTATGCAAAATTTACTCTTAGAAATATGCATAAATAAGGAAACAAAATGTTAAGTAGAGGACATGTTAATTAAATTGTTAGTTTTTGCAGATTTGTGAGGATAACGTTTGAAACTTTGCATAAATGAAGCCACTAAAATATGATCATATTGGTAGATTCTACAGATTTATGAGGACAAAGCCTGAAACTTTGCATAAATAACAATACCTAGACAATGAGATAAAAGTTATGGTGTGGTCCACGAAAATCAAAGGCTGGGATTGAATCAAAAGAACTCACCGAATAATAAGAAGCATCAGTGACCACGTTAATGGGATGAGGCCAACAGCCTTCAAAGAGAACCAAGGTGGAGAATGATGATGCGCGTTAATGTGTTCCTCTAGTCACAGTTGTCCGGATTTTCCTCTTTTTGTCCATTTTGTCTTCTTTTATTACCTAGCTATTGTCTCATTTAAGACGTCACCAATTTTGGTCTCGTCTCCTTTTTCTTTATTTCCTTTCTAGTTTTTTGTTTCCATCCGAGTTGTTTTCCTTCCAGCACCTTCTTTTCTTTCCTTTTTTCCACGTGTGCACTCCCTGATAATCCTCAATTTGCTCTATTTCTTCTTTTACTTCTTTTATTTTCTTGGGCAACAAAATCTGCAGGTAATTTCCTACCGAATTTCATGGGAAAAAATTCACAAGTAATTTTTTGCACATTTTTTCAACATGAAAATCTACAGGAAAATCGTTTTCTATGGATTTTCCCCCAAAATTCGAAGGAAATCAGTGTTTTTCTTGTAATGGAAGAATGATCTTTTTGCCAACACATAATCCTAGGCGAAGAAATTATCCCAATTTCTCCTAGAAGACTAATAATAACTGAGATATGCTTAAAACTTAAACCCAATTCAATATCAAATCCATGCTGAACCACCTAATCATCCTAGGAACCAACCTTGAAAGAAAGCTTGAATGCCTTTATTCAAGTTAGCAGAGAGAACCATGAAAGATATAAACAAAGGTTGGATTCCTTAAAAGCTTCAATGAAGAGGGTGAAAATGCAAATTAGGCAAATTGTAGAACAGCTGCAAAGCCATCAGTAAGGAAAGTTACCAAGCCAACCTAAGTAGTCGAAGGCTATTACAATCGTTTGAAGTGGTAAGATTATTAAGAAATGTTTTGATGATGAAAGTTCTAATGACTTACCACATGAGACAGGAAATTTAAATGTGGAGAAAAGGGAGAACGAAGTTCTCATAAAAAGTCAAGCTAAGGACCCTTAACCTTCTAAGGACCCGAGAATAACAAAGATAATGAGTCTTTTTTTTCTCCTTTGTTCCATAAGGCGACCGATCTTTATAGACCCCCAATTTCTTATCCAAACCTTCTAAGGAAAGTCAAGCTGGATAAGTAACCTTTTGAAAATTTTAACATGTTTTCCAAGGTAATATTAACTTGCCTCTTTTGGATGTTATCATAAAAACTCCTTCATATGCCAAAATTTTCAAGAAACGCATCACTAAAAAGAGAAAATATAATCAAAATGAGAAATTAATCATGGTTTCAGAAGTTGTTAGTGAGATGTTCCAACAAAACTTGCCTCCTAAGTTAAAGGATTTAGGAAGTTTCAACATAAGCATCACTATGGGAGACAAGAATATTGCTAAAGCCATGTTGGACTTAGGAGCAAGTATCAACTTCATGCCATATTCAATATAATTGCATATAGGTTTGGGGAAGCTTAAGCCCACAGCTATGTCCCTTCAGCTTGCGGGTGGGTTAACCAAGTATCCAAAGGGGATAGCTGGGGATTTGTTGATGCAAGTAGACACGCTTATTGTTTTGCAGATTTTGTGGATTTGGAAATGAAGGAAGTTCATCCAAGGATAAAGTGCGTACCATTCTTCTTGGTAGGCCGTTCATGATAACAATCAAGACAAATATTGATATCTATATAGGGAAGTTAACTATGACAGTTTTAGGAGAGATTATCCAATTTAAAGTGTTTGATTCTTCACCCAGTTCTTCTATTTCTATGGCTGAGTGTTCTTTTATTGATTGTTTGTAGTCACTTGTTTAATTATGACACTTAATTGCAAGAAAACATAGAGGATAAGCTTGAAACTACTCTCACTAATGAGAGAGTGGAGGAAAAACTTGAAGAAGAAGAGACTAAGGGCACCATGAAATGCTTTATAGTGCAACATTTGTGTCACCACAAGAAGAGCCTAACAAACCCTTAGAGTCACGAAAGTCCTTACCTTAGGATGAAGCCTTTGGGAATGCAAAGATCTATAAGGAATGCACTAAGCATTATTATGACAAAGGTCTCACTCATAAGTATTTTTATCTCAGAATGCAAGTTCTTTTGCTTAACTATAGTTTTAAATTGTTTCTAGGAAAGTGGAACTCAACATGGTGTGTTGTTTCCAATAGTACAAATTCTTCCCTATAGAGAGGTAAAGTTTTTGAATTCGAGGACTCACAATATATTCAAAGTAAATGGGCATCGTGTGAAGCCTTATTTGGAAGGAGTCCAAGTAAAAGGGAATTTTGAGTGCATTAAGGTGCACCTTCCTTAACAAAGAATGGGCTACGTCTTGCTAAGACATTAAAGAACACACTTGGTGGGAGGAAACTCACCCATATATTTGGTAGTATTTTTCCTTTTCCTTTTTTTTATTCGCATTTTTTTAGTTAGTTTCTCTCATATTTGTTCCCTTTTAAACACTTTTCTAAACACAGGTTTTATTTCACATATTAAGAAAAATGTTTAGTTTAGGTTTGGAGGTACAAATAAAAACTTTTTGAAAACAAAATTTTTTATGCTTTATCTTACCTGATAGTGAGTAATTAAGACTTTTATGCACTTTATGTTTATTTTCTTTAGCACTTTCAATGTTTGTTGTGAGGATTAGTGCATATTCATATTCTATAAAATATTCTCCTGATGTTGAAATTGAGATGAACCTAAATTTGATGATTAAGAATCAAATAGTGAAGAGTATATTTTGAGTTCTTTGAGCCTTAAGCATCTTATTATGATACTTAGTTTCCTTTTATTTGTAAACACTCTTCATTATGATCCTAATTGTTAAATGATCTCTATAGGTTTTGCATTGAATGTTAGGATTTTATATATCAATTAAGTAATCATGCTGTTTATTTTTATTATTTTAGTTAAATGACTTGAGTAAGGAATTTGTATGTGTCTGTCCTTATACTGTATTTCATAATTGACTTCTTGTGCTTAAAAAAAATATTATGTGGGACTATAGCCAAGATCTCTAGAGCAAAAACACATTTGAATCTCTTCAAAGTATCAAGAAAAAAAAATTATATATATAAGAGAAAAAAAAAGAAAAAAGAAAAGAGAGAAGAGATTCCTAGTTTTTTAAAGAAGTGTGAAAGTTACTGTTACAAAAGCTAAAAAAAAAAAACATTTGGTGTATTGGTGTGCTTTAATAAGTGAATATGAGAGGTTTAGTGTTGAATCGAATTCTAATTCTTGACATTAGATTGGGGAGAAATCGATGTGGATATGTTTTGAGCATTGGAATATAGATGTGTGATATGCATTTTATTTGAATATTGAGCTTTGTTGTGCTAGGACTTTGAATATAGTTGTGTATAAAATATTATTATTACCCACATTGGAAATTAAGGCATGAAAATTTTTTTGATTCAAGTTTTTATGTTTTTTTTTAATTTAACTTTATTTCTATAGTGCTTGAGGATTAGCAAAATCTAGGTTTGGGGGAAGTTGATTATCCAATATTTTTCCTACTATTTTGCTATGTTTTTTATTCTTTTTCTTGTGTTTTATTTTAGGAATACTTTACTTTGAGTTTCTTTTGTACATCATTGAAGAGAAGCTTAAAGTGTCTTATTTCTAAAAAAAAAAAAAAGTGTTCAAAATGGTGCGTTTTAAAGAAAGGCAATGGGATCCCTAATCACACAAAGTAGTAGAGAGTGCGAGGGAGATGGGGAGGAAGCAGCGCCAGCAAGGACTCCTTCCTCCACTAGGATTTTGACCTCTTTTTCCCTATAAATCCCCCCATTGATGTACTGCAAGCTCATTTCCTTTTCCATCGCCTCCATCTTCTCTCTCATTTTCTTCTTTTTTCTTTCTCCTTCTTGGTTTCCCTTCTTTCTCATTTCTCCAATTCTGGTCACCACTGTCACCTGTTCAACCGCCATTGAAGACATCAAAGTTCAAGGAGTGGAACGCAGCCATCATGCCACCATCACACTGTGAACCACTACGACGTCATCTCCACCACCTCGCACCCATTGTTTTAACCAAGGAGGGGGAAAACTCTTCTTTTCATCTTTTTATTTTATTTCTTCTTTGTCTCTATTTCTATTTTTATTTTATTACCTTGCAATATGTTTGGACTTTTTGTATTTGAATTCATTGATTTGAATTTAATTATGAGAGGCTAAATATATTGTGGGAGTTTAGCTTGACTACCATGATTATATTGGATATTAATTTGGTGAATTGTGTTTTAATGCAAGTTTGAAATTATTTCTTATTCTTTGTTCTTTATACCCTTGAGTTGTAAATTTTGGATTGGCCATTTACTATTTGTGATTAAAATGAATATTTAAAAATTATGTGTTGGATACATCATTTGCACTTAATTAAGCTCTCTTGAACAAGAGTTTAAATTAAATTTATTGATTTAATTTAATTTAGATGGTTGTATGTTTTTTCTTGTGCTTAATCCAATTAATTAATGAGATAAATCAAAGAAACTAATTAGTTAATTGCAAGTGAGAGTTAAATGTTATATCTCCTTAGTGGAAAAAAAGCCACTCAACTTGGTAATATTTGTTTAGTTCACTTAATATTTCAATAAATGATTGGTTAGTTAGCTATTAACTCCTATTAGGTTCTATAGGATTTAATTCAATTTCATTTATTATTTTTGCTTTCTTCTAGTTCAGTAAGTTTAATTAATTTATTTTGAGCATTTTTAATGATTTGGTTAGAGTGTTTAGGATTTTATTTACTTTATTTTATTTCATCTTATTTTATTTGGTCTCATCTTTATTGTTTGATAAATTTAGTATTTTAAAGAATACAAATAAAGATTTAAACCACTGTAATTCCATGAGAGTTCAACCTCGGGGTAAACTTATCATTATATTATTAGTTATTTGTACACTTCCGAGCATATTAAAATTTTCACATAAGCGACATCTGAGGGTATATAGTTGAAGAGTTTCATCTTGGGCTTCGAGTAGTTGATTCTATCTCTAAGCTATTAAGGATATATTGTTACAATTCAGCAGTTATGTTGTTTGCTAAGAATAAAAAGAATGAAAGTCGAAGTAAACATATCGATATCAAGTACTTAGCAATTAGAGAACACTTTAAAGCAAATGAAATGCTCATTGAACACATTTATTCATACCGAGATGATAATTGTAGATCCTTTAACAAAAGAGATGCCACCAAATATGTTTAAGGATCATGTAACTCAAATGTGACTTGTTTTTGTTGTGGACCTAGAATAAGTATTTAAGGCTTATTCATAAAAATTAAAATATCATATAAAATGTGTATAGAAAGAACGACAATTACATTGTGATACATGGAAGGTAATACTTGCTTATAGAGACCTTACCGTTATGACTCATATAATTTATTTCTTTGTTTAAGTATAAAGAGTTTGAGACTAGTATGTTGTGATTTGTGAATATTACAAAGTAACAAATGTTTGAATCAAGTGGGAGAATGTTACAATTGTAACTCCTTTCTTATTAATGGTTCTTAAACATTTTAAATTCATATATAAATTGCTATTTACTAGTTTTCGTGATATTGATGGTAGTAGGCCATTTATTGGTTATTAAACAAGAATTTAGTTTTTATTCTTGTGTTAAAGGATTGTTAATCACATTGATGGAAGGACATCTATAAACAACACTATTTATGAGTCCCTAATTCATGCAATTTCTGATACCATTTACTATTATTTAAAATTGTCACTGAATTAGAAGAATTCGTAAAGAAATTCGTGTTTCATTTATTTACCATGGCTAGAGGTTAGTAATATCTTTACTTATGCTATTTTGTACTTTGATATTGTAAATAATTTATATATTTGGTTCACAAATACTCATCCCTACTTAGCTTCTCATAAAAACTCAAAGCAATTTCCATCTTTTCATATCCAAAAATTTTAACTAAAAGCAAGTTGATTATGCCATGGCCTTTATGAAACCCGTCATCACTGCTTTCCTTGTTGCTCTCACCTTCTCAAGCATCACCATCAGTTCGGCATCTTTTGCAAATAACTCAATCCTCTGCACCAAACTTGCCAGGCATTATTCTCAGTTTGCCTAAACCAACACTACCTCCTTTTCCTTCAATTCCAATATTGCCTCAAGGAAATCTCAATGTTCCCCCTTTGCCTACTATCCCTTCTCTGCCTAGGCCCAATACTCTGCCTCCTCTTCCTACCATTCCAACACTCCCACAAGCCACTCTCCCCCCATTGCCAAACATTCCCTCAATCCCAAACACTATTCCTTCCATCCCTTTCCTCTCCCCACCACCTTCATCCCCTACCCCTTAATAATATGTTCACTATTTAGCTTCCTCATCCTAAGCTATTTTATTTATCTCTACCCTCTCCCTTAGAATCTGAATCTCTCTGCCAAGTTAATTGATATTGTCAGCAGTTTATATGTAAGATATATACATGGGACATATATAGCCTTAGATTGCTTTCTCAAGATCACTTTCTTGTAAGTCTGCTAGAGTTGTAGGCTATCATTCTATTTTTTTTGGAAATTTTTTCATACCCATCAATACCGGTGTCTTTTTTACATGATAAGTTATTTATTATAATACAAATTTGTAATTTCTTTTCTAACAGTGTGAGAAAGACTCTGTCACGTAAATATAATATCGATATCTTATATGAGTATAAATTAAAAAAATATTTTTTTCTTTCATTCATATATGAATTTTTTTTTTCAGTGATGGCACTTTTTCCTATATTATAGCCAGATTCTTATTATACAATTTTGGTCTATTTATAGGAAGTAAACTACTAACTACTATACTATATAACTGTCTATAATAGAAAGCTATAACAGAAGGCTTAACTAATTGTTAATTCCTAGTCTCAACTTTCTCCCTCAAACTTGAGAGTATGAAAATCCTTAACTCTAGGTTTGAACCTTAAGGCATTGAACACAGAACTTGAGACTGCTTTTGTCAGTATCTTTTCAGTTGTCTGTTCATGAGATGAACATGCTTCACTTCTAGTTCTTTCTTCATGCCTTTTTCTCGAACAAAGAACAAGTCTAGCTGGATATGCTTAGATTATCCACAAAGCTCCAAATTTGACTAACTCTGCCTTCATAAAAGACCCAGGAAATTATATTTTCTCCAAGAAAGTTAAAAGAGAAGCTTAACTAAATGTTAACTCCTAGTCTCAACACTTACTTATAATAAATGTTCAAGAACAACAACAAAAAAATAGTAAATTTTATAAATGATTTAAAATTTAAATACACTAAATAAATTTTTAAAATAATTTAATTTTAATTATTAATTAATGAAAATTTTATTTTTAATTTAAATTATAAATTTAGTTGTAAATTTAAATTTAAATATCAAGAATTAATTTTGAAAATAAACAATTTAAAAATATTAATCTTTGTTAAAATTATATATTTATAAGCTATAGAGTTATTCATTTTTTATTTTTTATTTTTTTTATTTAATATGTTTCACACACACACAATATTTTGAAAAATATTATTTTAAATAAGTATCTTATAATTTTTTTTAATATTTCAAATAATTTCGAAATCTTAATTTATAATGGCATAGAATATTAAAGTAAAATCTTATATATGTTTTAAAATACATCCATAAAGATATTAAAAATAATTTATCCAATATCTAATCATATATTCATTAAAAATAATCTAGTTGAAACCATTTTCCTATCTAAGTTTTTAAATATAAATCTAAAAACCGCGTGGAATGGAGTAAAGGAGAATCGACGAGTACGACGGTAAAAAATGTCACAATTTGAGGAAGACGGGAGGCAAGTTTATCTGTACTGAAAGCAAACATCGCCATAAATTAAGACAGCCTGGGTGGTCACTCCTCCACAAAATGTTCTGCTCAAAACTTGGAATCTATTTTATTTTAGAAAATTTCAGACAATAACCTCAGCTATCTTTCTTGCACATAAAAGGAAATCACACTGTTTCCTGAACCAACTCACGTCTCTGTGGATTCCAGTGGGTGATTTTGTGCAGAGTGGAGGCCCAATATATAGCACACAAAAGGAAAGAAAACCAGAAAAGGTAAGAGATGAAAAAGGAAACTAAAATTATCTGAACCCAGTTTTCTCTATATATCTCTCTTACCACTGATTTGTAGGGTTTATCAGCCTTGTCTCAAGGTTCGATGGCTACTTAATTGCTTTCTTTCTATCTATGGCTTCTTTTACTTTCAGATTCTTGGTAAATACCTAGGTTTGCCCTTTCTGCAGAGAATCTAGTCAGAACAGAAAATTATTTTATTCTCTCTCTCTCTAAGGAACCTCTTTGCCCTCTTCCTTCTTAATATCTGGATCTTCAATATGAACAAAATTTCTCCCATGAGCCATTCATATAGAAGAGGGGTTGGTTTCTGCAATATTTATGGGTTAAAAAATCTTTCCTCTTCAAGGTTTCTAGTTAATTTTTTCATGACCCAGAAACAATATTTCCTTCATTCCCACAAACAAATTGTCTGTAAGATGAATTTAATTTGATTCTGAGGTTTTTTTTTTGGTTAGTTTGTAGAGTTTTAAGTTAGAATTTTCTATTTAGTATTAAACAAACCCACAACTTTTTATTCATCAATTTGTCATCTTTTTTTTTCCCCTCTCTTTCTCTGTGGTTTGAGTGGAGTCTTTTTTGTCGATTGTTATTTAGAGGAATTATGACGAGAAAGAAGATAGAGATAAAGAAGATTGATAGCAAAGCAGTGAGGCAGGTGACTTTCTCTAAGAGAAGGAAAGGGCTTTTCAAGAAGGCTAAGGAGCTTTCTATTCTTTGTGATGCTGAGATTGCTCTCATAGTCTTTTCTTCTACTGGCAAGTTATTTGACTATGCTAGCTCAAGGTTTCTCTCTCTCTCTTCCCTCTTTATCTTAATTTCTTCTTTCTTTTCAATTCTCGTACAAAGCATTTAGTGTAACTGTACATTTCCAATTTGTTTACATTTCATGCATTATTCTGTAATTGTACTTAATTTCTTAATCTTTGTAAAGAGATCAGAGCACTTTTCATGGATCATGGAATGTGATCTTCAGTTCATTATATATTCTAAACAGAAATGTGAGGATTACTAGTCTATAATATATTACAGTTTTGTAGTGTTGGTCTATTTGCATTAATTTTTAAATTAAATTATCAATATATAAATATCCAAAGGAATGATGTAACTTTTTGTTTTAATCCTTAAAATGCATTAATACGTATCTCTTACATTTGTTTTACTTGAATTTACATATACATATACACACACACACAAACACTAAACTTTTTGGTGATTGGTGTAAAGCATGGATGAACAAAAATCTAAATTTGCTTATTCACAATGTTTTGAAAAGAGAGACTTTAGATTAAGCACATTATTTGACTTCAAATTTTGATTACAGTTGTGTTAGGATATTGCAAGAAAAATATATATAGAAAAAGAAATCATTTGTCAGTATGCAATTCAACTAGAACCTTAAAACATCAGATAAATAACTTATTGAGGAATAAAAATAATAAGGTTTTAACTTGTTTCCTCAAATTTCGTCATGGAGTTGTAAAAACTAGAAACTCCAAAGACTAACATTTATGCATGAGCAAGAAAGTGTTTAGAAAGATCAACAAATGACTATGAGATATATAGAATAACCTAGGACTTAAAAATGTTGGTGTATTAGATTCATGAAGATAGTTACTCAATCTACCCTTAATTTCATTTCCTTTTTCACCTTCTTCAATTTCTTCTTTCTCTTATTGTCTAATTGTCTAGTCAGAGGAGGGTTCTAATTCTTTCTTTGCTTCTCTTTGCCACTTTACTCGTAATTGTTCTTGCTTTCATCCAGAGGACCTTTATTTTGTTAACACCCCAACCATTAGAAGAAAAATAATTACTTGTGACTATATATTTAATTCATTCAACTGCTTATTTATATGCCTTAAAATGATTATTGTACTATTTTTATTATTAATGTGTTTTTCTTACTAGTTACCACAACATATTTACTTGAAATAAATATTTTCGTGATAGTATCATATATTGGGTTAATTTGTTTTAACCTTTATACTTTTGTAGCATAAATTTGTCTAAAATAATTTTATTTTTCTCGTAAGAAACATATTTGGGTTAATTCATTCAATAATGTTTGCAACCCTATCTGTAAAGGAGTACATGAATCAGAAATTTCAAAAGAAATATATAGCTACCCTAGATAATTATCATTTACAAGGATGAAAATCCCTGAAGACTTGGCAACTAAAATATATTTCGTTGTTTGTATTCTCATGTATTTTTCTATAACTTGAATAAAAATTCTATATATACTTAATCGAAATTGGCCCATCCTCCAATTAAGATCTTAGCATTCTCATCAACATCATTATTTTATTCCATTTTCATATATGTCAATAATTAATATCATCCTTTCATTAAATTAAGGGAAAATGTCAATTTTTGTGACCCTAAAAAAAGAGGTGTTGCTCTTTTATCTCTCACAAATATTACAAATCATCTCTTGTTTTCTGTGGGTTTAAAGTTGTTGCACTTGCATTACTCTTAAATTAAATTCTTGTTTTTCAAATGCTATTGCCTTTTGGAGTTTAATGTAAAAATGTATTCAAAATTATTATTTTTGGTTTAATGTGAACTATACATTGATAAAAAAAAAATGTTTGTTAACATTATTGCAAAACTGTCATGGAATCCAAAATTAAACAAAAATTATTATAAAATTAAATATAATTTAAATTAGAAAGAAATATGATTATAACTTAAACACTATAAAAACACAACTAATTTTTAAATTTATTATAAACTAAAAAAAATTGTAATTATTTCATATATTTTTTCCATTCACAGTAGCTTTGGTAAGTATTCCCATGAGTTCTTTTATAAAAAAAAAAAAAAATAGAAAAAACACAGCTAAACAAATTTTACGAAATTTGTAAAATTTTGTTGTCAAAAGAGTGTGTCAACTTATTTGTAAGAAACTAAAACTTGATTCAATTCATTATTTTATTAAATGAGTGGAGAACTTTTATCAGTTGGACCTATTAAATTCCAATTTGATTCAATTAATAGTAATAGTATGAGTATATATGTTTGTGTAATTATGTATCGAATGCAATTATATTATGAAAAAAAAAAATCTTCATTAAGATTTAGAATATCTTTTAATGGTATTTTTTTTTCTTTAGAAGTTACACTTGCTTTTCAGAATCACCCTAGCAAAAATCAACTCTATATTAAATATTAACATTATTCTTTTCTTATTTAAATTTGTACTAATTTATTTTTATAGTTATAGATAATCACAATAAATTACAATTTTTACTAAACGACATATAAGATGTTATTACATAGCAACTCCAACACAAAAAACTCTCAAATTTTACAATATTTTCAAACAGAGCGTAACTATATATATATATTAGTGTACAAATACATTGTACTTGAAGCCAGACAATCTCTCAGATATGATATTTAATTAGTACCATCGGGCCAAAATGAATATGTTCAAACAGAGCCTAACTATATATTAGTGTACAAATGCATCGTACTTGAAGCCAGACAATCTCTCAGATATGATATTTAATTAGTACAATCTCTTAGGAAAAATGGATGCTTTTTTCTGTGAATTAAAATTCAAAAGTAATGAATATACAGTAAATGATATAAGGTAATTATCAACTTACTATCTTTGTATATAGAAATTATAAATATTGGCAAAGATCTAGAACATAGAGAAAATAACATCATATTACCATGAAAAACTCTCCATTGTCGACAAAAAAAAAAAAGATTATTTAATATACAATTATTCAAAACGCTTAGTATCATATAAGGTGTCATAAGATATAAACAAAAACTATTGCAATTTCACATCCTTGTAATTATCATACTAAAATATATAAATATTTTATACATCATAATATCTTATATCTTAATATATAAATGTCAAATACTTCTTTTAATATTTAAAGTATTTGTTTTGACTCTTTACGTATTTGTTTCACAACAATCCTGAAAACTGTAAAAATTGTCAAATAAATCGTAATTGCTAACTCCTTTTATACTTCCACTGTTAACTTTTACTTGACATCCTATGACATAATTTTATATACGCGGCATCCAACATGGATATATTTTTAAACTATCATCAAATAAATCCTATGATGCTTGTGTTTACTATATGCTTAGTATCTTTAAGAAATAGGCATCGGATAATACTATTTTGGATAGAATTTCATATGCTCATAACACTAAAACATTACAGGGGTCTTATCTCTAGATTTTTAACTTTACTAACATTTATAAAAGAGTAATGATACTCATATACCACTTATACACTTTCTCTCATATCTATTATTTTATTATTATCTATTACCTACTATCATTTATCATCATCATTATTTTATAATATATTAATGGTTAGAAGTGAGGTGTAAGCTAGAAATGTGTAAAAAAAAAAAGGTGTATAATTATCATTACTCTTTATAAAATATCTTTTCTATCATTTCTATAATAACTTCTAATTGTCATACCAAACATGAAAATCTTAAATAGTAATATATTTTATACATTGATATCTTATATTATGCTATCCAAGATATCAAGGAATGTAAAATATATAATAAATACATATTTATGATATATTTATAAATAAAGAAAATAGTTACATAATAGTTTACCGGATGCCGTCATTGTTTCTTCTTTTAGATCCTTCTCCTAAGTTACGAACCTTCTCCAAAATAGAAAATGACCCCCTCCTCAATAAACCAAAAGCTAATGTTGTTCTACTTGTAGAACAACAAAGTATAAACTCTATTCATACATATTAAGAGAAACAAAAAACAATAGAATTTTCTACAAGTAATTAGCTTGCTACTTTTAGCCGTGCAGTATTTTTGCATGACTCACTTGTAGGACTAGGAACGGATCTAGATTGGTTGAATTAGGGGGGGCAGTTGCCCAAAAAAAAAAGTTATCATATATGTATGTACATATAGCATAATTGTCCCCTCTAAAATTTTCATACTACCTCTTTTACCCCCTCTATTTTTAAGGTGCATACTAATTTGTCCCCCTTTACTATTTTTTCTGGTTCTGTCCCAATGTATAACCAATGGAGGTATATATAGGAGAGTCCAAGACCCCTTAACTCTAATGTAGGAATACCATTGGCGATAGTAATCTGCATCCCATAAATCTACATTCAGTCACCCCGCCCACTATACATGGCTGCTAAAACATTGAACACATTTATAATATTAAATCTATTCTATTAAAATTTCACAATAAAGTAAATTGAATAATATCTTTAGAGTTTCTGCACTGAGTTTATTAAAACTCTTTTAAATACCAAATTAATTCTACTTTTGAAAACATTACAATTCCCACAATCTGCCACTTGGTTTCAAAATGAAAAAATATTTAAAGGTCATGATAATGAGCATTATCTCAAATCTTCTAGTATAAATTTTATGTAGTTAACTCAGGCTTACATAAAATATATATTATCCAATTAGAGACTAGCATTGAATCTTGGATTGGTCCACCGTTCATATCATACTCATAATATGGCAACTCGGGTAAAGCTGCGTTTCAATTTGAGTATTAGCCACCAAGGAAATATGTCCTAAACATTCCATAGGCCTAAACAATTTGACATCCAATCCTCTCTCTCTATCAAGACCCTCTCATATATACCCGCAAGTATATACCTAATAAAGAAGTTGAATCTTGGGATATAACCATGAGTGCTCATAACAAATATATCACAAAATATACCTCATGGAATAAACTTCAATTCATTGATTTCAAAAATTCATATACATCAATATGGGATAAAACCCATATTTTGAACATGATTATTGAAAACAAGTACACTAAGAGTCTTAGTGAATGGATATGCTAAATTACTCTTTGATGCTAGCTTCTCCACAATAACTTCATGTTTATTCAGCATGTCTCGTATGTAATGATATTTACCTTCAATATGCTTTAATTTAGAGTGACACTTAGGAATTATCACAAATGATACTTGTAGGTCACTTCTCAAGAATTTTTGAAGGTATACAGCCTCCCTTGTAGCTATATTAATAGAAACATACTCAGCTTCCATTGTGGATTGAGCTACACAATCTTGCTTTTTACTTTTCCATGATATTTCACCTTCATCAAACATAAACACAAACCCATAAGTTGACTTTCATGTATCCACACAACCTTGATAATCAGAATCTGAGTAACCTGCCAGTTGTAACTCATAAGCTTGATAAGTCAAACCATATGACTTAGGACGCTTCAAGTAGCGAAACACTTGCTTTACCCTTTCCTAGTGACTCTTCCCATGATTAGATTGAAATTTGCCAAGAATTCCCACTGCATAAGCAAGATTTGGCCTTGTACACATTAAGGCATACATGAGTGATGAGACTTCCAATAGCAAAAACATATGAAAACAATGCCTTATTAAGCTTATCTTGGTTATAAATAGGACAATCTTCTCTGCTTAACTTTCACATCATAAGGAATTTTGTCCTTAATGCAATAGTCCATCTTGAACCGATGTAAAAGAGTTTCATTATATTTCTGCTAAGACAAATTGAGTTTTCTTTGTGTTCTATTCTTGATCATTTTGACCAAGGATATATGAAGCTTCACTTAGATCTTTCATATCAAATGTATGGAAAAACCAGCTCTTGATTTGTATAAGAAAAAGCACATCATTACCAGCTTGAAGAATATCATCAACATAGAAAGTTAAGATAGTAATTTTAGCTCCCACCAATTTCTCATATACACAATAATCTTCAGGATTCTGCACAAAAACCATATGCCTCAACAACTTCATGGAATATGAGGTTCCACTACCTAAATGCCTGTTTAATACTATAAATATATCTATCCAACTTGCACAACTTATTTTCATCAACAACAAAACCAAGAGACTACTCCATATAAATATCTTCAGAAATATTCTCATTGAGAAAAGTAGTCTTGACATCCATTTGAAACAATTTGAGCAATTAGAGAAAATATCTCATCATGATCAATCTCATATTGCTTAGTGAAACCTTTTGCCACTAAAAGAGCCTTATCTCTCCACTTTCCCTACAGAATTTCTTTTCCTTGTAAAGATCCACTTGCAACTCACAAGCATAACAGATTCTGGTGGATCACCTAACTTCTAAACTCCATTATTACGCATGAAATTTATTTCATCTTTCATCGCCAATATCTACTTTTCAGCATCTATGTAAGAAATAGCCTCTTCATGTGTTTTTGGATTTGACTAGTCTTCATTCAACCTTATTCGTTCAAACACTTCCCCAGCATATTTGTAAAATTCAGAAGATGAAAGAATAGAAATTGGCCTCTTTATTCTTTCACTCTTCCTTGTAGCCTGTGAATAATCTTTTCTCTTATGAGAAACTCCTTCACTTTGATTTACTAGTATTTGGGAAATCACATACTCAAACTCTTGGGTTTCTTCAAGAGTTTACTTTTCTCCAAGAAATTCATAACAAATAAAGCAGTCTTTAATAAACTTGACATGCCTACTCTCAATAATCGTTTTCTTTATTAGGTCATACAATATGTACCCTTTTAAATGCTTTGGAGAACCAATAAACAAACACCTATAAGTTTATCTTTACTATGATCAGGTATAAGAACATGTGTAACACAACCACAAACTCTCATATAATTCAACTCAGATTGCTTCTCACTCCAAAGTTGATAAGGAGTCTTTTCTACATATTTAGAAGGAACCTTATTTAAAATATGGGCAGCCGTTAGAAGAGCTTCACCTCAAAAGGAAGTCGAAAGGTTGGCAAGAGCTAACATTGACCTTACCATTCTAATAAGCTCCTATTGCATCTTTCAGCAACTCCATTTTGTTCGAGCATGTGTGGCATACTAAGCAAATGAACAATATCATTCTCCTTACAAAAATTATCGAACAAATCAGATTTATATTCACCTCCACAATCAGAATGATGAGACTATTCTCCTATTAGTGGTATTCTTTACTTCCAGCTTGAATTGCTTAAAAACTTTTAGCGCTTCACTTTTCTTATGTAAAAGATATATTTTCCTGAATCTTGAAAATTTCATCAATGAATGTGATAAAATAAGAAACCATTTCTAGTTTGCACACACAATAGCCCACAAATATTGGAGTGAATTATATCAAGAATATTTTCACTTTTGACTGCTTCATTGGGAAAAGAGAGCTTAGTCATTTTTCCATACAAATAACTCTCGCAAATTGAAAATTCTTTATTTTCAACATTTTCCAAAAAGCCATCAATGATCAATTTATTAATTATGTCTTTACTAATATGACCAAGACAGAGATGCCAAAGATAAAATTCATTAGATTGGATATAAGAGGAATTAGAAACTTCACACACAACAATTTAATGCAAATTAACCTGATACATTCGTGAATATTTCAATACAACTTCATCATTCTTATACATAACAAATTTTTCATTTCCAAAGAAAAATAAAAAGCCAAGTTTCTCCAAACAAGAAACAGACAAAATATTTCTTCTCATTGAGGGAATATAAAGAAAATATTCCAAAAAGAACATTTGATTATCTTGCAACTTTAACTCATAGGTTCCCACTCCTTCTATTAAGGTTCTATCATCATTTCCCATGGGAATGAAAAAGCTTCTATCTTTAATTTTCCTCATTTTCCTGAATCCCTGAAGATCAGTAAACACATAAACAGTAGCAATAGAATCAGTCCACCATCTAAAAGGCTCAACATAGGAAACATAACATTCTAGAAGAAAATACTTATTTGGTTTAGACTCCTTTTGATTATGTAAATTTTTGAAAGCATGACAATCCTTCTTAATGTGATCAGACTTGTTACAATGGAAACACACACTTTGCATAACATTCATCTTGCTCTTCTTATTAAAATTTTTCTGAAAAAATATTTTGAAACAGATTCTTCTCTCTCTTCTTAAAATAATTTTTATTTGGCTTCAACTCCACATTATTGACTGATGGATTAGGCTTAATAGTTTGGTTAGGCTTCCCCACAAACTTTCTATCTTCTTGGTGATCAATCTTATTAATGAGGTGCTCAACAGTCCAATCAGACTTTAGCTAAGGTGTAGAAATCCTCAATAAACTTATATGACTCAGGAAAAAGAATTGATAATAGTAGAGACTACAGTTTTTTCATCTATAGCTCTACTACAAAACTTAAGCTTATAAGCTACAGCAACCATATCATTCACATGTTTCCTCACATTATCTCCTTCTTCACACTAGCCTTAGTGAATTTTTTCCACAAATTATTCACATGAGAATAAGATTTTTTTCCATATTTAGACCATAATTTATCCAGTATTTCCTTTGTGGTATGAATGTGAAAATAAGTCATACAAAGAGTTTTACTAAGAACAATAAGAACGGATCCGGAAGGCAATCGTACGAGATCCAATTAAATCATGGCTGTCGATTGAATTTGAATTTTTTTTTTGTCCCCATGCATTACGAGACGCCCCTTTTTAAAAATTTCTTTGAAGAGATCGTGGCCTTCCAATGTGCGTTAGATAACCTGATCTCTTGAACTGCAACCCGTGCAGTTGGAAAGCCAACTACATGGGATCCCACTGCACTAAGAACATACGATTTGGTAATGTCATTATCCAAATTCTAATTATATTACTTCTCCAAATCTTTCTCATATTTTTCTTTAGCATCAATATCATCATCAACCACACCATTTTTACTTGTTACTAGTTGGGGTAAAAGAGGTTCTTGCTTTACACAAATAATATCATTGAAACCATAAATGATCAAGAGCATATCAACTCTTTGTTTCCGATCCACATAGTTAGTACCATCCAATACCTTAGATTTGAGGAGATAAGCAAACACAGATCCATCACTAGGTGTAGGAAAAGACACTCCTAATATTCATCCATTTAACAAAATTAATCACTTACCTATTGGGGAATCGTGACAAAGAGTTTAAAGTTAGTATTTAGAATAACTAATAGCTCACATTTACCCATTGGGGATTCATGAAAAATATTATATCACCAAAAGCAAATAAACAAGAGATACAAATATATATCCGTATTACCTATTGGGGATTTTTCAATTTTTAGAACAGACAATATTGTAAGCTTTTGACAAAAATGAAAAATAACACATCCTACAAGATTCAACTAGATTGAAAAATAAAAAAGAATCATATATCCAGCAGAGGCATAATCACTTGTAACTTTAAGAAATGCATAATTCATATATTTTTAAAGATAAAGAAACAAGTCATATAATAGTTTACCAGATGCTGCCATTATTTCTTCTTTTAGATCCTCCTCCTTAGTCATGAATCTTCTCTAAAATAGTAAAGGATTCTCTCCTCAATAAACCAAAAGCCAATGTTGTAGAACAACAAAGTGTAAACTCTATTCACACAGATTAAGAGAAGCAAAGAAAATAGAATTTTCTACAAGTGATTAGCTTGTTACTTCTACTCTTCCAGCCAGGCAGTATTTTTGCATGCCTCACTTGTAGGACCAATGAAAGTATATATAGGAGAGTCTAAGACCCCTTAACTCCAATTTAGGAATAGCACTGGCCATAGTAACCTACATCCCATAAATCCACATTCATTCACACCACTATACACGGCCACTAAAACATTGAAACCATTTATAGTATTAAGTCTATTCTTTTAAAATTTTATAATTAAGTGAATTGAATTATGCCTTTAGAGTATCTCTACTAAGTAAATGAAACTCTTTTAAATACCAAATTAATTTTACTTTTGAAACCATTACAATTCCCACAAAATATTAATATACCAAACTGCTCCTAGATGACATGTATCATAAACATAACAAAAAGCTTGCTCGATTGAAGAAGGTGAATATGCACCATTGCTATTCTGCATGAGAAATTTGAGAACTATATAACTATAGTCAAACTTTTATTTGATGAGTATATATGATTTAAGGGTAAATTACAATTTATCATTTTGTTTGCTTCAAAATCAGTTTGTCCGCCTGTAATTATCCTGTGATTTTTTTACCTAGTTCAACATAAATAACTATGTAAATGTTGAAATGATAAATAGTTTTACTGTTGAAACTATGTTTCTCTTATATCTTAAACAATTTCATAGTGCTTTGTGGTCATTATTAGGATTAACCTGAAATTTGAAATTTGAAACCATCAGCGTAATCCTATCAACAACATCAGTGTACAGTTCAACATATAAGGAGTTGAATGATACATTTTGAACTATAAGGGACAAATGGATTTTGGATGAAAGCAAAAGTAGTAAACTATAATTTATGCTTGATTTAAACGAAGATAAAAGGTGAATTCAAAGAATTTAAATCTGCGATATTATTTTTGCTGTCTCAAGTATGCAGAAGGTAACTGAAAGGCATGAAATGCATTCAGACATCAACGGATTTGACCAACATTCTATTGAGATGCAGGTAAATATATAGTTTCTTTTCTGCAAATTGTTGATTCTGATAAATTAATGAGTCATGTTTGGTCCTGGGGTTAAACGAGGAATCTGGGGAAGAGTTTCTTTTCTGCAAATTGTTGATTCTGATAAATTAATGATGTCCTGTTTGGTCCTGGGGTTAAACGAGGAATCTGGGGAAGATTTTACCACAATCAAGAACCAAGTTCATATCAAACACGTATATATCTATTAAAATTTAATCTTGAAAATGTATGCATGAGAATGGTTTCTTTTTAAATTCCACCTTGATAAGACAAAAGAATTTTTGAGTCTTTATAAAATAAAACTCTCATGACATGTTAAGAGTATTTTTGAAGAAAAATTAGAGGTGATTTAAAATTAAGAGAAATTACTCTCAAAGAATATTTTATCACAATCTCTCACGAAAGTCTTTCTAACCATTCATTAAGTAATGTGATGATGTAAGAGATGTAACATGAGTGGTAAGAGATTGTGAGAGTTCATAAAAAAAAATTAGGAGTGTAAAATGCCTCAAAATTAACATATCTTTCTTATAAATGCACAGAAAGGGATTTTTCTGATATGAGTAGATTTTTGAGTACATTACATTCATCTCCCCTAAGGTTTTTAAAACTTACACTTACACTTACACCTCCTCTAGTTTTAATTTGTACAAAAACATTCCCTCTATTGTTAACAAAGCTTGTGCTAAATGCAATTTTTCTTTTAGGCATTTGGTACACTGTGTTCTTATGTACTTAGTATCTTAGATACTAAGGTATACGATATCATGACATTTAAGATTCTCATATTTAATATAACAATTAAAAATTGTTAAAAAATGATATAATTGAAATTTTCTAAAAGTTTTCAAAGTTAAAGGTAGTATGATGTGAGATTCCCATAGTATCTCATAGTTTTTGGGTGATATGAGATATCACCCAAAGTGATGTCATCCCATCACACTTTGGTATTTCGAATTAAACTGACATCTTAGATAACAACATACCAAACATATGTATCTAGCATGATTGGTGTTATACAAAATAACAAGATTAAGATGATGATATACCAAATGTTTCCTTAAAAACATTCAATGAGCATAATTGAATGCACCACAAATAATAAAAAAGTAGTTAATGCTTTTGAAAACTTTATGATAAAGGAGGTTAATGTAAGTATTTTAAAACTAGAAAGAATGTGAATGCATGTTTTATAAATTTTAGGAGAGATTTTGGTATAAATTGAAACTTGAGGGAGTGTGAGCATATGTTTTTAAAACTTCATATTGTAATTTACTCTAAATTTTTTTTTATCTAAAATACAAAAATCTATTGATGCTTTAGAATGAGATTTTCCAACAGTCAAAAGAGACTTTTGAGCTAAAATTCTCAAATATTTGGGTGCTTGACGTAAATATCATCTTAAAGGACCGTCTAGTTTTTCGACGCGATTATAGGCATAAACAGATTTCATTCATCTTCCTTTAGAATCTCAATTCTCTAACAGTCAAAAGAGATTATTAATCTATTGGTTTATTCTAAATGGTTATAAATGCACAAAATCTCTGGATGCTTGTAGCAAATATCACCTTAAAGAACTACTGTATAGTTTTTCTAGATAATTCTAGGCATATATTCTGGTCATTTGAATGGTTTTAAATGCACAAATAATCTCTGGGTGTTTCGGGTAAATACCACTTTAAAAAACTACTGTGTATTTTTTCTAAATGATTCTAGGCATAAACAGATTTCATCTTATTTTACAATCTCAATTTTCTAACCGTGAAAAAAGTTTTTTTTATCTATATGTTTATATTATTCTGAATGGTTATATATAATTACACAAATCTTTTGGTGCCTGGGGAAAATATCACCTTAAAAGGCTACCATATAGTTTTTCTGCAAACAGTTCTATATAGGCATAATAAAATTCTATCTTCTTTTACAATCTCAATTTTCTAACAAAAATTGCATTAGCTATTAGTGAAACAAAATGCATGTTCCTGTTAGAAAGTAAACTTAAATTTGTTAGGCCCATTAATTATCTTGCAATATATTTAAGTGGTCTATGTTTTGGGTTCATTATCTTAAGCCTGTTATCAAGAATGTGTCTAAAAAACGTAGAGAATGTCAAAACAT
>JASKGM010093369.1:0-13105 GCA_034509205.1 Ceratonia siliqua
ACGGGTATAGTTATAAACATCGTTCAAAATTCCCTCTTCTACATCCTCTTGTAAGATTTAGAAGATTTTGATCAAAGCCCCTTTGTAAGTTTTATAAGTTTTATGTATATCTTTCAGCAATAATATTTCTGTTCATATTAAGCTTTCTACTTCTCTCTCTCTCTTATCGATCCCTTCTATCTTGTTTTGATTTCGAAATTGAATTTATTAAAGGAACAAGCATATATATATATGTGTATATATATATATATATATATACAAAACAATACAGGATCGAAAAGAGAGAGAGAATAGAGAGCTTTTAATATGAACAGAATATTATTGCTGAAAACTTTACAGAAAACTTATAGAACTTATAAGAGAGCTTCGATCCAAATCTTCTAAACATTTACAAGAGAATAGAAGTGGATTTTTTGAACGATGCCTATGACTACAATCGAGATGCCTTTTATAATGAAGGTTCTCTTACATTTGTATGTTATTTCAAGTAAATGTACATTTCATCTTCTATAGAGTGATTCCTTGCTTTTGCTTTTTGCTGTAGACTTTTGACTTTCAAGTCTTGTACCTTTCGGTGCAAAGACTGTCGGCACCATTGGATGGATGCCAGCTGTTCTTGCTTTAAAATCTGTCGGCATCAATGGATGAATGCCAGCTGTTATGTCTTTAGGGAAATTCTTTGCTAAACTCTATGCCGAAGCAGTCATCTTCATTTTCCTGCTCATAGTTTGAGGAGGCTTTTGATGATGAGGATGATTCGACCTGAGAAACAAAATCTTGGACCTTTTTATTGAACTATATCGGGTCCACAATATTTGTTAATTCTGACAATAATTCTGCTTTGTCCTTCATGAAAGGAGTAAGGGCAAGAGAATGCTTAAACTTTATGAACTGTGGATGACTAGAGATCCACTTGTTGACATAAGTGGGGTTAGCATATTCCTGCAAGTACTTCTTCCACCATTTAACGCTAAACTTGCGAACAAGATAGCTGAGTGTTGGACAAGGAGCAACACCTTTGATCACTGTAAAATTCCAACTAACCACCCACAGGATCCGAAAATGGTAACAGAAATAAAAAGAGTTTTTCTGTATCAAGATACCGAATGGCATCTTTAAAATGTCTGTAGCCTTCCAAGACGGTAGGGGGAAGGATTTGTTGTACAAGTCCGAAGGTATGAAACCATTCCAGGAACTAGTTAGGGAATTGATCCAAACAGTCGCGAGTAAACCATACGAACCAAGAATGATTGTAATTTCTGTAATACATCGTATTATACCATGCTGCCTTATAATCATGATAATTATAGGTGAAGCCATGATAATTAACAGAAAATTTCTTAGCTGTATAAGGAGATTGTTTCCACATGGAATGGGTGAAAACTTTATTGATTTTAATTTGCGAGAATTCTCTGCCTGTAGAATCTTTTTGATGACTTATAAGAGCAGAACTAGAGTCTACTAATATAAGTTCATAATATAAGCAGTCTTTCTTAAAGTCAGTAGGAATAAAATTTCATATTTTCTCTGTAGCATGGGATGGAAATATAGCTATAATTGTGTCATTAATATTATATCTGTATTGATGAGATTGGAGGGGCATACATGTATGGTGTAGTCCATTCGAACATACTGAGGTTCCTTAGTTGGTTTCTTCGCTGTAACATTTTCTGCAAAAGTAACCGATTGGCTACTGGATGATTGTATTGGAATTATATCTGTAGCATAATCAGCTGGGGTTTTAGGCTTGCAAGTAGAGGTTTTGGCTGACGCTTGTGGTTGTAAAGGGGCTTTGCCCTTATTTTTTCTGGATGACCCACCGCGGGATGAGCTCATTTTGGAGAATGGTCGTAGGGTAGTTTCACCTGTAATAGCTCTATATTCTCTCTCTCTTCTCGATCCTGTATTATTTTGGTATTAGAGCCAGTTAGAGCCCGGCAGTGTTGTAACTCCAGTGTGCTCATGATGAGGAGAGGTTCTCGCCTTGTGAGATTTGGCAAAGCATGGACTCTTACTCTCCCATCACCTGCAATTCAAACACGTAAGTCAGGTTGGTGAGGTCGAGAGGCCTACCGTAAAACTGGTTGACCGAATAAAGAAGGTATCTGAGGTACCTTTTGTTGCCATGCTAAAAAGCGACTCGACAAACAATTGGCATCAGAGTTTCTAAACTAGCAAAGTTTTACAATTTGGTTTAGGGTTTAGCTGGAATTTTAATCTAACTATTTCAATTTCAAATCTGGTATATAAATTTATAGCTGGAATTTTACAGTGATAAAAGGTATTGCTCCTTATCCAACCCTTAGCTATCTTGTTCGCAAGTTTAGCGTAAAATGGTGGAAGAAGTATTTATAGGAATATGCCAACCCGACTTATGTTAATAAGTGGATCTCTAGTCATCCACAGTTCATAAAGTTTAAGCATTCTCCTACCCTTACTCCTTTCATTAAGGACAAAGCCAAACTATTGTCAGAATTAACAAATATTGTGGACCCAGTACAGTTCAATAAGAAGGTCCAAGATTTTGTATCTCAGGTCGGATCATCCTCTTCGTCAAAAGCCTTCTCAACCCATGAGCAGGAAAACGAAGATGACTGCTTTGGCATCGAGTTTAGCAAAGAATTTCCCTAAAGACATATCAACTGGCATCCATCCAATGATGCCGATACACTTTAAAGCAAGAACAGCTAGCATCTATCCAATGATGCCGACACACTTTAAAGCAAGAACAACTGACATCCATCTACAGGTGCCAACACTCTTTGCACCGAAAGGTTCAAAACTAAAGTTAAAAGTCTACAGAAAAAAGCAAAAGCAAGGAATCCTTCTACAGGAAATGAAATGTAAATTTACTTAAAATATCATACAGATGAAGAGAGCCTTCCCTATAAAAGGCATCTCGTTTATAGTTTTAAGCATCGTTCAAAAATTCACTTCTATTCTCTTGTAAAGGTTTAGAAGATTTTAATCGAAGCTCTCTTGTAAGTTCTATAAGTTTTCTGTACAATTTTCAGCAATAATATCTCTGTTCATATTTAAAGCTCTCTATTCTCTCTCTCTTCCCGATCTTGTATCGTTTTGGTATCAGAGCCAGTCAGAGCCCGGCAGTGTTGTAAGTCCGGTGTGCTCATGATGAGGAGAGGTTCTCGCCTTGTAAGGTTTGGTGAAGCATGGACTCTTACTCTCCCATCACTTGCAATTCAAACACGTAAATCAGGTTGGTGAGGTCGAGAGGCCTACCATAAAACTGGTTGACCAAATAAAATAGGTATCTAAGGTACCCTTTGTTGCCATGCTAAAAAGCGACCCGACAAACGATTGGTATCAGAGCTTCTAAACTAGCAAAGTTTTACAATTTGGTTTAGGGTTTAGCTGGAATTTTATAGTGATAAAAGGTGTTGCTCCTTGTCCAACCCTCAGCTATCTTGTTTGTAAGTTTAGTGTAAAATGGTGGAAGAAGTATTTATAGGAATATGCCAGCCCAACTTATGTCAACAAGTGGATATCTAGTCATCCACAGTTCATAAAGTTTAAGCATTCTTCTGCCCTTACTTCTTTCATTAAGGACAAAGCCACACTATTGTCAGAATTAACAAATATTGTGAACCTAGTACAATTCAATAAGAAGGTCCAAGATTTTGTATCTCAGGCTGGATATCCTCTTCGTCAAAACCCTCCTCAACCCATGAGCAGGAAAACGAAGATGACTGCTTTGGCATTGAGTTTAGCGAAGAATTTCCCTAAAGACATATCAACTGGCATCCACCCAATGATGCCGATACACTTTAAAGCAAGAACAGCTAGCATCCATCCAATGATGCCGACACACTTTAAAGCAAGAACAACCAACACACTTTAAAGTAAGAACAGTTGGCATCCATCTACAGGTGCCAACACTCTTTGCACCGAAAGGTTCAAAACTAAAGTTAAAAGTCTACAGAAAAATGCAAAATTAAGTAATCCTTCTACAAGAAATGAAACATAAATTTACTTAAAATATCATACAGATGTAAGAAAGCCTTCCCTATAAAAGGCATCTCGTTTATAGTTTTAAGCATCGTTCAAAAATCCACTTCTATTCTCTTATAAAGGTTTAGAAGATTTTGATCGAAACTCTCTTGTAAGTTCTATAAGTTTTCTGTACAATTTTTAGCAATAATATCTCTGTTCATATTTAAAGCTCTCTATTCTATCTCTCTTCCTGATCCTGTATCGTTTTGGTATTTGAGCCAGTTAGAGCCCGACAGTGTTGTAAGTCCGGTGTGCTCATGATGAGGAGAGGTTCTCGCCTTGTGAGGTTTGGCAAAGCATGGACTCTTACTCTCCCATCACTTGCAATTCAAACACGTAAGTCAGGTTGGTGAGGTCGAGAGGCTTATCGTAAAACTGGTTGATCGAATAAAGTAGGTATCTGAGGTACCCTTTGTTGCCATGTTAAAAAGCGATCCGATAAACAATTAGTATTAGAGTCTAGTTTGTTTTATAAACTAGCAAAGTTTTACAATTTCTATTTTCTGCATCTTGCATAAGCTTTTATCTTGGTGGAAACGTTGGTAAGCTAGATAGAGCATACCCGGCAGCAAAGTAAGACCGTTGGATTATCCTAGGTGTTCCCATTAAATCATGAGACGAGTGAGTGTTAAGCTACAGTTCATAGAGCCTGTAAAATGAGTTAGTTTAGAAGGATAATCCTTGGTTCCGGTAGCCATAACAGTAATAGGAACCTAAGTCAGAGAAGCTTTAGTTTAGCTTCAAATAGAACAGACAATAGCCAAGAAGCCAATACCGAAACTATAAAAACTTTAAAACAGGATGTTCTAAATCAAAGCGAAATAACTAGTCAAAATCTGCAGGAATAATTGCAAAATTGGTCCATGCCAACTTTTAAGACAGAAGAGATTTATAAGAAAACCACCTTTGATTTTTCCTATATAAACTCCAATCATAGAAGAAGAAGTCAATATTACAACTAGTCGTCAAGCTGTCTTTGTAATACCTGAAGCCACAATTAAGAAATATAAAGACAGATATCAATGGATTCATCTTGGAATTATCCAAATAGCTATAAAGCCTAACTTTAGGCAAGGATTAAACAAACCAGTGTTTATTTGTCTAAGAGATAGAAGACAATTAAACTTTAAGGAATCTATAGTTGGAGTCATACAAACAAATCTACATAATGGTCCAGCATACTTTGATTGCTTTCCCAATTATGTAACCAAAATCAAAGATTTTAATATCAGAAATGCATTAGTTCTGGAAGTCGGATCTGATGCTTCATGGGAACAAGGAATGACACCCATGGTTTTACAATATAGAATGACATTTAAGATAACAAAGACACACCAAAACTTTAAAACTCTTAAAGAATCACCAAAAGGTGAAACCATGTTGATAGAATTAGGAAACCCTTTAATGACACAACTGTTTTAGTGCCAAAAACACTTAAACATGAAGAAATAAAATTTCCCACAGAATGAAAATTTCCTAAACTTGCAAATTCAGCCCCTTTAAAGAAATTACAAACAGAAGATATAACCCAAAACGATGAAGGAGACATATCAATTACTATGCTTAGTAGATCTGCCTCTTCTTCAAGTTTAGACACAAGAAAATCAACCCCAATCTCTAATCCTAGGAGATCAGTTGATATTCAAGATAATAATGGATTAAGACACCATTTAAGAGGAGTAAACTTTGAGTCAAGAACTCCAAAACCCATCTATGAGCCAGAACATATAAATTTAGATACCATATCTGAAATTGAAAGAGAATTTCAACCTTCAGATTATCATTCAGTCAAATCTCAACTTAGAGTAATAAGAAATGACAACTTTGAAATAAACAAAGATTTAATAAGAAAAGATTTATGTTAACAACACATGAAAAGGAAAGAGAATGATTATTTGCCACTTTCTCTTAAGAACAACAAGCAGATATAAGAAAAGAATGGTATGAACAAATGAATCAAATAAGAGAAAATATATACTTCTTTACATAGTTTAAGATGTATACATTTATTATTGAAATATTTAACCCCTTTGCTGAAAATCACCCTTCAATAAACGTTAACACAGCCAGAACCAAAAATTGGATCTATAAAAACAATACTTTTGTAACAGCCATACATCCTCCTTTAGAAGAAATAAAAATTAAAATAGGCGAAGACGAAATAATAGCTTCCCCTTTGAGAATTACAGATGATAAAGACCCAAAAAGTCTACAAAAAGTTCCAGCTAACCATCCGCGGGATCCGAAAATGGTAGCAGAAATATAAGGGTTTTTCTGTATCAGGATACCAGATGACATCTTTAAAATGTCTGTAACCTTCCAAAATTGTAGGGGGAAGGATTTGTTGTACGGGTCCGAAGGTATGGAACCATTCTAGAAACCAGTTAGGGAACTGATCCGAATAGTCTTGCGTAAACCACACGAACCAAGAATGATTGTAATTTCTATAATACATCGTATTATACCATGCTGCCTTATAATCATGATAATTATAGGTCAAGCCATGATAATTAACTGAAAATTTCTTAGCTGTATAAGGATATTGTTTCCACATGGAATGGGTGAAAACTTTATTGATCTTAATTTGTGAGAATTCTCTGCCTGTAGAATCTTTTTGACGACTTATAAGAGCAAATCCAGAGTCTACTAATATAAGTTCATAATACAAACGATCTTTCTTAAAGTCAGTAGGAATGAAATTCCATATTTTTTCTATAGTATGGGCTGGAAATATGGCTGTAATTGTATCATTAACATTATCTCTGTATTGATCTTGTTCTAAAGGACATACATGTATGGTATAGTCCTTTCGAACATACGGAGGTTCCTCAGTTGGTTTCTTAGCTGTAGCTGTAACCTTTCCGGCAAAAGTAGCTGATTTGCTACTCAATGATTGTACTGGGATTACATCTATAGCATAGTCAGCTGGGGTTTTTGGCTTAGAGGTAGAGGTTTTAGTTGGTGTTTGTGGTTGTAAAGGGGCTTTACCCCGATTTTTTATGGATGAGCCACCTCGGGATGAGCTCATGTTGGCTGGATGGAGGTAGGTTTTCCCTGTAAGAATTCTCTACCCAAAAAGTTAGGAAGAGAATTATTTGTGCCTTTAATAAATTTAATATCAAAATCAAAACAAGATAACAAAGCTTTCCAGTGGGCAAAAATATGCTTTGAAACTAAGTTTTGAACATCTTTTTGTAAAACATCTTTGGCTGCTTTGCAATCTATACGTAAAAGAGATTCTTGGTTTATCAAATCGTCTTGAAATTTGGTTATGCACAAAACAATTGATAAATTTCTTTTTTGATGGTGGAGTACTTCTTCTGACTCTCAATCCAAGCTCCTGAGTGATATCTCACTACTTGTTCCTTAGACTCAATTTGTTGCTTAAGTATTCCTCCGAAACCTATGTCTGAGGCATCGGTTTCTACTATCTTAAAGGTTGTGTGGTTAGAGATACCTAGGCAAGGTAGACTCTTGACCTGTTGTTTTAATTCCTTAACTACTTGGGTCATCTGTGGAGCCCAAGCGAGAGGTTGTTTCTGTAATCTTAGGAATAAAGGTTTACACTTTTTCTTGAGGTTGGGAAGGAAGTCTGACACATAGTCAAGACATCCTAAAAATCTTTGTAATTGACTTTTGTCTTTAAGTTCATCTGAAAATTTATCGGCAAATTCTATAACCCTATGGGTTGGGGTGATAGATCCTTGATAAATTTCAAATCCTAAAAATTTGACTTTAACTTGAAATAGTTTCATCTTAGTAGCTTAGACAACTAGTCCATTTTTCTTTATTATTTCACTAAATTCTTGAAGATGTTTAAAATGTTGTTCTATGGAGTTAGAAAACACTAAAACATCATCAATATACACAATGATAAATTGTGTATAAGGATTGAATATATCATTCATTATTTGCTAGAATTCAGAGGGTGCATTCTTTAAACCAAAGGGCATTACGTTCCATTTGTAATGGCCAAAGGGTACTGTAAAGGCTGTTTTATATCTATCTTCTTCTTTGACTTGTATTTGATAGTATCCTGACTTTATATCAAACTTTGAAATTATGGAAGCATTAGATAGTCTTCCTATAAGATCTTTCTTATTAAGAATGGGATATATAATCCATTTTAAAGCTTTGTTTAAAGGCTTGTAATTTATCACTAATCTTGGGGCTCCTTTTTCTATTTCGGCATGATTTTGGACATAAAAAGCTGCACAGCTCTAAGCTGATTTACTTGGTCTGATAAGATTTTTATCCAAAAGCTGCTGAATCTGCTTCTTACAATATTTCAGTAATTTTTCATTCATTTGTATCGGTTTGGCTTTTGTAGGGATTTCGTTTTCATTAAAATCTTTTTCATATGGCAAAGTGACTTCATGCTTTTTCCTATTCCAAAAAGCATTAGGATGTTCTGTACATAATTCCTTTTCAAATAATTGTTTTAATTGATCAATTCTTTGTTGTATGGTGGGGAGTTTGTAATGAATTTCTCTTTGTAGAAAATTGGTCTGGCTTTGTTTTCTTTTTATACTATTAATTCTATATATTGAGTCTTGTTGTAGAAGGTTGATTTCTCTTGTTATAGAGGGTTTAATCCATTCAAAACAGATTTCTTTACCTCCTACTTTAGTTGTTATCCATAAGGGTGTTACCTTGAAAGGTAATATTTGTTGTAAGAAAGGGGTACCTAAAATGACTAGGTCAATTAGGTTTTTGATTAACATGAAAATATTTTTAAAACAAATTCCTTGATTACTGATGTGGGCATTTGTAAGTTTATAGTTTACTTGTAGTTCAAAGTTATGGGCTGCTGAAAGGCTTTCAAGTGTCTTTTTATAATATTTAGTAAGAATTAATCCTTCTTGAATGTAGTTCATATCTACTCCAGAATCAATTAATACTACTAAGTTGCAGGTATATTCATTGTTTATTATTATATTCATCTGACAATACCATTTCTGGTAAGTCGTAGTGATTATTCATTGAATGAATTTTTCTTGATTTATTTCTTTTGCTAATTCCTTTTCAATTTTTTCTGTTACATCTTCTAGTTGTTCCTAGTGATCTATATCTTGTCTTAGATAGATTTCTAGTTTTGGCTTAAGTCCTAGTATTTCTAGTTCTCTGTTTATTTCATTTTCTTTAATCTGTTTTATTTCGTCCATTATGTTTTTTTATTTCTTGTTGCAGATCATGTATATTGGCTGAGGTGTTTTTTCTTTTTCAAATCTTTATAGAATGTTTTTCATTAATAAAGGGGGTTGTTTTTCCTTTTCTTTGTTGTCTTGATCTAATAAATCTTTCATTTTTAAAAGATATTGTTTCTTGATTTCTCGGTCTTCAATTTTATCAATTATGTCGATTAGAAATTGTAAATTTTCTCTAGAGATGACTCTTATTTGTAATTGGTTTACATAGTTTTCACAAGTGCAATAACCAGGTCCTTGTTTCTGACTATTCTGAAAGGGTTTCTTCTTCTTGTATTTGATAAATATGATCTTCCTCTGGTTCTGAAATATATTCAGACTCGAAGAAAGCTCAATTTCATCATTTATCATGATTTTTAACAAGTTATTCTTATTTTCTTCACTTATATTTAATTCTCTAGTTTTTTGTTCTGTCTTACAGTTTGTAGAATAATGTCCAAATTGTCCGCATTTATAGCAAATAATGTTTTTCTTTCCTTGTTTAGGTTTAAATTTTTCTTGTTGCTTAAAGTATGTATATAAGGTTTTCTAGAGGAAAAGTTAGAAAATTTTTTATATTTGTTTGGTCTTGGATAGGATTTCTAGGGCTTATATGGTTTTGGTTCTAATGGAGGTATTTTCTTAAATGCAGGTTTTCGTTGTGAAGGAGCACGAATTTTCTCAAAATCGTACTGTTTACAAAAGTTTCCTAGTTCTATCTTTCCAAGTTTTTATCTAAATATATTTTTCATTATAACTTCATATCATTACAAATTCTTAAGCCTACTGTGTTTATAATATTTCCAGAGGTCATCATATCGTATTTTATTGTTCCCTGATGTCTTTGTCTTAACTCATCACAAACTTTTTCCGCGAAGAGAGGAGGTAAACCTACTATAAATCTTTCCTTCCAAAAATCAGAATTTCCATCCTGACGTTGGAAGACTTTTGGGATAAAATTATCTTTGTACCATCTAAAATCGGCTAAAGTGGGGCATCTTAGGTTCATAAGTTGCACCAAATATCGTTCTTGTATCTGTATGGGTTCTCCTACAAAGGATTTAATTATGGCATAAATTAATTGTTCTAGGTTATCCAAAACTAGTTCTTCTTAGCTTGTAGATGGGTTTTGTCTAATTGTATGGTATTCTTTAATAGTCTTTTTATCTTCTTTAGAATGATGTTTTGTCACGCCCCAATTTAGGACACATGACCGGCGTAGGGAATTACCCTTCAGGTAATTTACCAACTAGCCTAAAATACCAATGCAGTAAATATCATTCAAAATCATTCCTAAGTAAGTGATAAAACTGAAATACCATTTCATAAAAATAGTTCTAAGTTAAAAATTTATTAGAAATTTTGGCAGAGTTTCCCCTGAAATATGGACTATCCTAAGGTACAAATCTGCAAAACAGGAAGGTGGACATGCCCACCATCATCCAGAAGCCTCAGTGGCTTAACAGAAAAACAGAAAATAGTCCATCATGGGCTGTATATTCAAATTACACAGTACTATGCAATTTATAACTACAGACCATGAAAATAAACATCAATGTAATTAAACCCTATCCAACATGGTCCACAATCCTCAAGTAAATTCCAATACTACTACTATTCAGATGGTTTCCTACCAAGTCAATCAGCAGGTTCAAAAGGTGCAGGCGAAGCTGAAGGTAAATCCCCAATCTGTTGATCTAAAAATGTTAAAGTGAGGGGTGAGTCCACTGACTCAGTGAATAGAAATCAAACTTACCAATTGATACACAAACCCCATCATGTAACGTGCATTACCGCTAAAATAATATGAAATCTTATTTTAGTACTCTTAAACGTAATAAGCACCTAATGCACATTACATTCAGGAAAGAAAATATATGAAATTTGAAATGACAGTATATCTAATAGTACTTTAATCAAAGTATAATTTCTTAGGATCCATCAATATATAGGGGAGAACCTAAACTGAGAAAAACAGTGTTCCCGCTCTAAAGGATAAATCTCAACTAGAGGGTAACCCGATCCTCACCTTCAGGAACTGCACTCACTGAAGGGAAACTAAATTTCCTGTTCTCTTCCGGACATTCTCATCCGGAGGAACCATTCACAATAATACTCAATCTTCCATCAGGAACTACACTCACTGACAGAAGTACCATTTATCAGGAACTGTCCTCAACTGATAAAGGTTGTGACCTAGGTGCACCTAGCAGTTCTACCACCACTCTACTACGGATCCAGATTATAGTTCTAAATTTACTTTCATAGTACTTGTACCAATCAGACTTTCAAAATACCAAAGTTCATATACTTTTCATGCTATGGACAAAATAATAAATTCACATATAAATATATATTACTTTCCTCAAAACATACTCAAATAACATCATTTATATACAAGGTAAACTTTAATAATTCATGCATCAAGGGGTAAGTAAGAATCCACTCACCTTACTAAATTTGGAGACTTAACAATCACGCTCCAAATATTTCTACTTTAAGACTGAGTTGGTTTCGGATTGGTTTTGGACAATCCTATGTACAAACATACATGTATCACATATCAGTATACTAAGTTTGTCACCACTTTTCTAGTATGACTCTAATGAACTAGGAGAAGGCTTTTGTTTTGTAAATGGGATCATTAATTCGATTCCAACTAGGTTGGTTAATGATATAAGAATAAAATCTAATCTTTTCAGACCCTACAAGAAGAACAAAATTTTAATTGGCCAAGAACCCAACTGCTTCATATAAGGAAGTCACAACAGGTTACTTGTTTTCTTAAAAGAGAATTTCCAAGATTGGAGACCAAATTTTTATAATATCAGAACTGGGAACCAACTTCTCTTCTACTATCATTATGCAGTAATTTGGTATAAATTCAAGGTAGATTGGGTTCTACAGAGAGAGTCACCAATTGTTCTGGTTGGGTTTGGTTGAGCAGGATGATAGCTAGGTGAATTCATATTCCACAGATTTAAACAAAGAAATTTCTAATTTGTCCTTAATTTAATGAGAGGTTTCCTTATCACACTGAAGTTTCCACTACACCCATTAATTCCAGCAGTTTACGCCAAACGGATTGCAGACAATTTTAGCAATTAACCCCTGAATAATTCAACCAAACTACCTAGTAACTTAGTCATCCACCTAGCTATAAGAAATGACTTATAAGGATGAGATGAAAGCTTCGAATTTGCAATCGTGTCAACCACGTTTCAGCCCGTCGGGGTGGTGTTCACGGCGGTGAAACAGCAGCAACACAGGCAGCAGTTTCTGGCTGGAACGAAACGACGGTGAAGGAGGAAGAAAGAAGAAGTAACAATGGCGAAGGAGAAGGGGATTCTCGAGTTGCAGCAGTTCCTAACTACTCGAAATAGCCCCCACGGATAGCAGCAGGAAAAAGGGATCACGGTGGCTGGGATGGAGAGATTCGTCGGTGGGTGGTGGGCAGACGGCGGTGATGGAGGGTGGCCGTTGTTTGGCGAAAATTTTCGAGCATCAAAACAGAGGAGCAACGGCGCGAGAGGGAGAACTTTTCCCTTGCTGGAGCGCCGCGGGTGAGGGAAGATTTCAGTCTACAGAGAAGGGGGCACCGAACAGGGGATATAAAGGTTATAAAATTTTTTTTATAATAATAATTATTTTTATTTTTATTTTATTTTTTTAAAGGAGGGCATTACATTCAGTTTGGAGATTTTTTGTATTTTTTTTTAAAATAAGTAATTCAATTTGTTCAAACTAATTATTAAATTATTAGTTTGGTTCAATCAGTTTATTGAATTTGTTTTTTATTTATCAATTGATTTGAATTGTCATTGTAATAAAAAAAGATTGTAAAATTTAATGCAAAAAGATTTTTTATTTTTAAAATTTAATAAAAAATTAATATATATATATATATA
>JASKGM010093391.1:0-13102 GCA_034509205.1 Ceratonia siliqua
GTAAATAACTTTCAATATGGAAATCAAGCACTCTCAGAAACCTGTTTTCTAATTCCACACTTTCAAAAATTACAGTTTGACCCCCAGATTTTCAATAATATTATTTTGACCCCCCAATCTATAGTAATTGCATTTTGACCCTTACACTTTCAAGAATTACATTTTGGCCCCATTTCTTTCACATATCTTTTTTTTGCTCCATTACTTTTATAAATTTTAATCTCGCCCATAAACTCAACATTTAGAGGATTTTCAGTAGAAGTTTTATCTTCTCTGAAGTTCTATTTTTCGTAGGCTTTTAGTGGAATTTTATTTTCCCAAAGTCTCAGTTTCCTCAGGCATTCAGTAGAGATATGTTCTTTCCAAAGTCCTAATTCGCTGTCTAAGCTTTAAGTGAAAATTTAATTTCCCCTAAATGCCCTAATCTCTTTTCGCTTAATCAACTTAACGAAACCATTTTCGAACTACGTTGACCTTGATCCCTTTTGGGGTATATAGGCACTTACTTGGTAAGGCAGGTCTAGTTGTTTGTTTCTCCATCTTTGTCTATTATTATTTTATTGATAAAAGGGGTAATTAAGATATAGTAAAATTATTAAGCACAAACAACTTAGGGTAACATCCTTAGGGATGGACGTTGTGGGGTGCCTAACACCTTCCCTACACATAATTAGACTCCCAAACCCTTCCTCTGGTTCTGAGGGCCAGTTTTCCTTTCTTTTTTTTAAGGATCCCAATTATCCTTCTAATTAATTGGTGGCGACTACCATTTTCTCTGCGTTTTCCCTTATGTGCCTCAAAGTCATAAAATGATGGCTTTTCACCGGCTGTCACGTTGTGACAGTTTAGCGACTTCACTGGTGATGGTTAGAGAGTCAAGCCTGTTATGAATTGTTTTTACTTTATATGATTTTAATATATTATTACCCCATCTATTTCTTTATTTTTAATTATTTACCGTAGCTTACGAATATTTGCTTTGGATGTTGTACCTATGTTTTTTACTGCGACTCTAAATGTACGTGTTTAATTACTTTTCATATGGCATGAATTGTTGGAACCTTAGGATTGATGACAATTAATGCAGTATCTGTTTACACCCTAAAGTAGATGACAAATAACTACTTTATTATGTTCGTTCTGGGGTTTCCTTTGGGTAAGTATTAGGACTAAGGCTTGCATGCTCATCACACACTGTGCACCATTCACATTCTTTGAACACACTTATTAGGCCCTATTCCCGGGTCTGTGTGAACCTTAGGAGAGAAACGAAGGTGGCATAGTGATGCCTAGTGGGATTTCCCCCAGGTATTCATGAAAGACTTTGCTTAGATTGCTGACTCACTTACTTGGCTGATCCATGTGGAGGCTCTGTCCACCCATGCAATCAAACTAGGGAGTTGAGATCCTTACTATTCCAGTGAGGGCAATTTATTCTAAGCCACTCTTGTGAGGAACATAGACTCTACCCAAAATCTTGCACTATTATGACCTTAGAAACAACCTTATGGGAAAAATCAAACCTAATTAGGACAATAAAGAGCGTGCTCTTCTATCCTTAAGTTTGATCCTGCATTTGGCATCAGCATGCATAAAATTAATTTTTTACATTACCTCATATTTCTTTACCATTATAGGTTGGGCATCAAAAGTTTTGAACAGAAAAGCAAAGATTGGCATTAAAATGAGTCAGACCAAGAAAAGAATGGGCGTGTCAGCATAAATGGTAGCCTTGGAGAAAATAGGGATTGTTGAGAGATCATTACCCTGGATGTTCTGAGAATCGATAAAGAATAGACATGGGAAAATCTTGAATTTGATCAACATACCGATTCAGTCTTTAGCCCTTATTGCTTTACAAAAATTATGGGACTCGTCACTTAGGAGTTTTGCATTACCTCAAGCCCATCTCACTCCAACTATAGAAGAGTATGGCACGATGATCAATCTGCTTGTGTCACGATCCACCAAAGTTCTCTTTTACTCAGGCTGTAGTATATAAGCAAGCCCATAGCAAGCCTTTTGAACAAAGATACTGTCAGGTTCAGTCAAAAATAAAAGGGGACAGGTAGATGGATTACCTCAAGCATACCTTGAGAAGCATCTAGAAGAATTGGTCAAAGAAAAACAATGGCCCTTAGTGGCGAAAATACTATCAATAATGATATACTGACTGGTATTATTCCCTTTAGGAGTTAGTTTTGTGGGAAGAGGCGCCATTAGCGTTTATTATGTTGTGAAGCACTATGGAGTCAGTCAAATACCCACTATACTAGCGGAGTCCTTCCTTACCCTCAATTTCTCTAAAGAACACCAAGGAGGGAAGCTCAAATGCTGCCTACCCATGTTGTATATTTGGATGGTCTCTCATCTCCTAGGGAAACTTCTGAATTCAAGAATGCTAAATTTGAGGCCGTTTGATTTCTTCACTGCATTAAGGATAGAATACTGGAATGCCATTAAATGGGAGCAGCTGCTACGCAACACCAAAAATGAGTAAGTCCTGTGGAAACTACCATGGTGGAATGGAGAAGAAATAATATACAGCTGTGGTAGTTTTCCTTTTGTACCTCTAATGGGCGTCACATGGTGCATCTCTTACTCCCCGATAGTTGCCCTTAGACAACTAGCTTTCCTGCATAAGGTGTCATCTAGGATGATAACCGAGGGGTTTTCATTTTATTATGATCAAGACAAAAACAAAACCTTAATTATGAAAATCAGGCACGCTTGGGATGACAAAAGGATTATGGGCAAGCCGGAGTTGAAAAAAAGGACCATAGGGGCTACCAAATAGTACTATGAATGGGTGGACCAAAAGCAAGAAGACCTCCTACTTGCACAACAGCCACCAGTTACTTCTAAGCAACAACAAAAGCTCGAGGTTAAAATGGAAACCTTGGAAGCAAGTATGGCAATGATTAAAGAAGAAAATTCAAGCTTAACCTGAGCAAATGAGATTCTAAGTCAGCAGGTAAAAGAGCTAGAAAAAGGAATTCAGCCAGGCAAGGGAAACTTCCAGCAGCATCAAGAGCTTTGGATACGAGATTTAGAGTAAGCTAGGAAGAACGCCCGGCACATGCAGAGCAACGTGGTCTAGGCCAAGAAAAGGTTAAAACAAGCCGGCGATCTGCTAGCATGAGAGCAATCCACCAATACCTTTCTACAAAAAATTTTGGTGAGTGTAAGAGCAAAGATAGCCTGCTTGAATAACATGAATCAAATCGTTCTTAATATGATTGAACTAGTGTCAGCAGATTTCATGGCATATCTTAATCAAAAAGAACATTTGGAAGCAGAATGGAGGAATTATTATCATATACTATATGACATAGCCACCCGGCTCTTGGACACTTGTGAAGAAGTGGGAAGAGAGGTGCAAGACAAACTGCCAGAATTTATTGAAAGGTTTTACTGGGCAGAGGCTACAGTAGTACCAGGATCATCTCCTGATTTCGTGGCTTTCTTAGGCTTATGTAAAGAGCTTATCTATCGTTTGGATAAATGTATTTGAGTCACGAATATTGTATTTCTAGGGATTAATGAATAAAATCCAAATCTTTTGTCCGCAATTGTGTACTTAATTAAGTGTACGAATTGCTCACCATGTTCTTCTATAAAATGTCGTGCGCTCATGAGTCCTCAAGCAGTGTAAACGAAGATGCAACAAGGTGACACCTACATGATGATTTAAAATTTCCCTAGGTGTTCACTAACTATGTTTACTTTTGTTAAGTATTGAACTTTCAAAGGAACATAGAACTTGAATTTCTCTTAAAACGATATACATGTGACATGGATCCCTGTATATCGCATACCATGTTTTCAGTTGTAGAGTATTATACTCTCAATAAGAGCATGATCAAGGACGAATTTTAGTACCAGTCCTTGCCATAAGAATTTGAATACAAACGAGGCCAAGCCTTAATGGTAATAAAAACTTTTTAATTAATTAAGCATTTGCAATACATGTTGTTTTGACTCTATAGGAAGATAACTATCATCTCATCATTGCACCTCCCATAAAAGGTCCGGCCAAGCACTCCAATCTATCTGCCAAATTTACATTAGGTTAGTTGCCATGTTGATCGAGATGTCTAACGCTGAAAATGTCCAAAGGCTAGAGGACCACATTGATCAATTGCAAGATCAAATGGCCAAATTCATGGAATTTATCACGAAAATATGAAGAGCAAGGAAACTCCCCCACCACAACAAAGAAACTTTCCATGCTGGTTAGGCTCAGGGATACTAGGAATAGCTAACAATATCCCACAACCATCGCCAGTAGCAACATTTTCCCTAAGCGTGGGGAATGTAGCTCCGCATGGCACTTTTGGGTTTGGTCAAGTGCCCATCGTTCCCCTTACAAGGATGAAGAAACCAAGATAGAGAGAAAAGTTTTTGAGCAAGTTCACAGCCACGAAGAGAAACTACGTGCTATACAGGTAATGGGGGCATTAGGGGTTGTTAGCGCCAAGGAATTATGGCTGACCCCTAATGTCACCATTCCAAAAGATTTCAAGGTGCCCGAGTTTGAGAAATACGATGGGAATACCAATCCCCAGTACCATTTAAGGTCATGCTGCACTGAGATGGCAGTTACTGGGGATGATGAAAAGCCGCTATTAAATTTCTTTTGCAAGAGCTTAACAGGTACCGCTTTATAGTGGTACATGATGCTAGATCACTCTAGGGTCAATAGTTAGGAGGACCTAGCTGACGCATTCCTCAAACAACATAGGTTTAAACTTGATACGGCCTCAACTAGGGAGCAACTCCAGAGTCTGCATAAAGATGGAGGAAATTGGCGTCCGAGGTCCAACCTCCAATGGCAAATTCTGAAACCTGTTCTTATTTTTTGGGAACTCTAGGGTCTCCGTATGTAGGGCTCATGGCAGGTAGTGCCTTTAATGATTTCTCAGATCTTATTAAGGCAGGCGAAAGAATAGAAGTGTTGATCTGAAATGGAAAAACCTAAGTGGGAATTAATGAGCTCAACAGATCAAATCAAAAGAAGAATTTCTCGCAAAAGAAGAAAGAGCTTGAAGTCGGTTACGTGCAGGACAATCACCAAGATTACCAAAATGACTTTTGTCCCTATTACCAAAATAGGGGGCAAGGGTACCAATCCAATTATAACCAATGACAGACATCCGGACAAGGACAAGAAAGAACCCAAACTTATAGATAACCTAGAAAATGAACAAATGTTTGCACTTCTTAAGGAATTCATATATGTCTTTGCATAGTCTTACCAAGACATGCCGGGTCTTAGCCCTCAAATAGAAACACACATATTTCCTTTAAACCTTAACTACACACCTACGAGGCAAGAATTAAGGAGAATTAGATCGGAGCTGTCCTTAAAAATTAAGGAAGAAGTAGTCAAATAGATAGAAGCCGGTTTTATTAAAGTAACTCAATACCCAGAGTGGGTAGCAAATATGGTGCCTGTCCACAAGAAGAATGGGAAAGTGAGGATGTGTGTTGATTGTAGGAAGTTGAATGAAGCAAGCCCTAAACATGACTTTTCTTTGCCTCATATTGATGTATTAGTAGATAACACGGCTATTAACCTTAGATACTCGTTTATGGACAGATATTTAGGATATAATTAGATTCGCATGGATGAGGCAGATAAAGAGAAAACAACTTTTGTCACTCAATGGGGAACATACTACTATAGAGTAATGCCATTTGGGTTAAAAAACACAAGAGCTACTTTTCAAAGAGCTATGGTGGCTTTATTCCATGATCTGATACACAAGGAAATAGAAGTGTACGTGGTGGACATAGTAGCCAAATCCAAATCCAAGGGTGAAGAAAGTCACGTGGCAGTACTAAGTAGGTTGTTTGAATGATTGAGAAAATACAAGCTTCGTTTAAACCCCAATAAATGCACATTTGGAGCTTCATCGGAGAAATTGCTAGGTTTCATCGTGAGCCAACAGGGAATCCAGATTGACCCTAATAAAATCAAGGCTATTCAAGATATGCCTTCACCACGAATCGAGAAAGATGTTAACAGCTTTCTTGGAAGACTTAATTATATATCTAGGTTCATTGCTAATTTGACCCGTACTTGTGAACCAATGTTCAAATTATTGAGAAAGCACAACCTCGGAGAGTTGAACGAGGAATGCCAAGAAGCTTTTGACAAAGTGAAATCATACCTGCAAAATCCACTAGTTTTAATACCACCTACTCCTGGTAGACCCTTACTGTTGTATCTCTATGTTCTCCCAACATCAATGGGAGCGATGCTTGCTCAACATGAGGAAAACAGTAGAAAGGAGAAGGCAATTTACTACTTGAGTAAGAAATTCAATGAATGCGAGAGTCAGTATATTTCAATAAAAAGGACATGTTGTGCTCTCGTTTGGACTGCTAAGAGGCTTCATCAATATATAGCCTACTATACCGTCTTATTGGTTTCTAGAATTGACCCATTAAAATATGTATTTGAAAGACCTCACTTATCAGGAAGAGTCAGCAAATGGCAAGCCATACTGTCAGGGTATGATATCAAGTACACTACGGCCAAGGCGATAAAAGGAAGTGTTATCACAGATCATTTGGCAGATAACCCAGTAAATGAGCACCATTTGGTATATTCTGAATTCCCAGACGAGGATATTCTAAATGCTGAAGAGTCTGATGAAGAGGGAAATTGGAAAATGTATTTTGATAGAGCAGCAAACGTACATGGAAATGGCCTTGGTGCTGTTATCATTTTTCCAAAAGGAAAACAGTTCCCAGTGGCCTTAAAACTGGATTTTGATTGTACAAACAATATCACCGAATATGAAGCCTGTGTTAATGGGCTGTAAGAAGCTTTAGCCATGAACATAAAGAAGCTAGAGGTATTTGGTGATTTTGCTCTCATTATTTACCAAGTTAAGGGAGAATGGCAAACACGGGATACAAAATTAGTGCCGTATCAAAAATATTTGCCTGAATTGATCAAAGAGTTTAAAGAAATTTCCTTCACACACATGACTAGAGATAAGAATCAATTTACCGATGCACTGGCAATGTTGGTTGCTATGATCAAGCTGGACCAAGGAAGTAAAGTCTTGCCCATTAATGTCAGGTCCAAGAATAATCCAGTATATTACCTCAATATCGAACAAAGTGGGGAACAACCATTATACGCAGATATTAAATGTTATATCCAGACTCAGCAATACCCTGAGGGCATAGATGAGAATGATAAGGAAACCATTAGGCGATTGGCTGCCAATTTCCTTCTGAGTGGAGAAACCCTATATAAAAGGGGATACGACGGAATGTTACTTCGTTGTATGGATGACAGAGAAGCACAAACGATCATGGCAGAAATACATAAGGGTACTTGTGTGACTTATACTAATGGACAGATGATGACCCATCGAATTTTAAGGTGTGGTTACTGTTAAACCACTATGGAGAAAGATTGCATCAATTACTGTCGAAAGTGCCATAAATGTCAAGTTTACGCAAATTGGATTAATGCTCCATGATTTTCGCTGCATAACTTGACGGCCCCATGGCCATTCTCTATGTGGGCCTTAGATGTGATCGGACCCATCAATCCTAAGGCGTCCAACGGACATCGTTTCATTTTAGTGGCCATCGACTATTTCACTAAATGGTTAAGGCAGCATCGTATGTCAGGATCACTCAGAAAGTGTTTATGAAATTCATCAAGGTCAATATCATATGTCGGTATGGAGTGCCGGAGAGAATAATCACCGACAATGCACCTAATCTGAATGGTTCTGAAGTCAAAAAGCTGTGTGAGCAATTCAAAATCAAACACTATAATTTAGCACTGTACAGACCGTAAATGAACGGGGCAGTAGAAGTAGCCAATAAGAACCTCAATAAAATATTAGGGGAAATGGTGGTTAACTACAAGGATTGGCATGAAAAGTTACCATATGCACTCTACGTATACCGTACTTGCATGAGATCATCGACTGGGGCAACATCGTATTCGTTGGTAGACGGGATGGAGGCAATGATGCCTATTGAAGTAGAAATCCCATCTTTAAGGGTACTTATGGAAGCACAGCAATACGAAACCAAATGGGCTGAAACTCGTTATGAGCAGTTAAATTTAATCGAGGAAAAATGATTGTCTGCCATATGTCATAGACAGTTATACAAAAAAAGGATGGCTCAAGTTTTCAATAAAAAAGTACGGCCACAAGAACTCCAAACCGGAGATTTAGTACTTTGGAAAATACTCCTTAATCAAGAAGATGCCAGGGGAAAGTGGGCTTCTACGTATGAGGGACCATATATCGTCAAGCAAGCTTTTTCAGTTGGAGCCTTGATTCTCATTGACATGGATAGACAGGAATTGCTAAGACAATCAATTATGATGCAGTTAAACGCTATTATGCCTAAAAAAAAGAAAATGGCACTAGCTTGAAAACTTAAGAAGGCAGCCTAGGCAAAAGTTAGGCACCAAAAAAAAAAAAAACCCTAAGTTGAAAACCCGAAAGGGCGACTTAAGTGGTAAAGGTGATATTTGAATCAAGGAGAACCCATGCATCAAAACTGGGGCAATTAGGCATTCATCGAAACTAGGGCAATTTTGAAGAGTGTTCGTTGGCATCGGCACCACTTCCTTTAAAGAAATCAAAAAATACATATCGGTTTCAATTTAAGAATTGAGAGTTTATGGACGCTGAGGAATCTAGTTATGACAAATTTCCTTTGTCTTTGTTTTCTCATTTATGTAAAAGCTTTAGGAGATTCGCTACTTACGATTACATTTTGTTTTTTCTATTGTTTGGACATTTGGTCATCAACAACAGGAGAATTTGTATTCAGGGCCTTTTTGATTGACACGCTTTATGCAAATTAAAGAAGTTCTGTTCATTTAATTGACTTCTATGTTAATCACCTCTTTCTTTGGATAATACTTGAAATTAAATACTTAAACTGCATATTACTCTAGCGTACTTTAATGTGATCGGTTACGCCCCACAAAAATAGCGGGGACCCTTTGGATTAGTTTGGCTTGACCCCAAGACCTTATCCAAATGAACAGATTCTAAGTATGAAATAATAATGCCCAGGCATCGGGGATAAATACTTCTGACTGGCTCGACAGAGTTCCATAGAAATATAAGAGAGTGACATAAAGGAAACGCGCTTGGCAGGCCTTTATTGGGATTACAGTGCATGTTTTGAAAATTTTATTCCAAGGAGATGACTCTATCCCATACTATCTTTATTGCATTAGCATCATATTTGTTAGGCATCTTTGGATGTAAGTATGGCATAGGCAGCTCACGTTTGCGCCATACCATTATTTTTGGATGATACTTAGTATCCTTATTACTGGGTTTAAGACTAGAATTTCCTTCTAATTTATCGTGTGTATCAATCCTTCTGTACCGATTCATTTCAATTTATGGTGTACA
Organism: Ceratonia siliqua; assembly: GCA_034509205.1. Classification (NCBI taxonomy): domain Eukaryota; kingdom Viridiplantae; phylum Streptophyta; class Magnoliopsida; order Fabales; family Fabaceae; genus Ceratonia; species Ceratonia siliqua. Next base: position 9,423 of record JASKGM010093391.1, read on the forward strand.
TCGATCCTTCTGTACCAGTTTCATTCAATTTATTGTGTACATCAATCCTTCTATATCAGTTCCTTTCAACTTATTGTGTACATCGATCCTTCTGTACCAACTCCTTTTAATTTATTGTATATGTTGATCCTTCTATACCAATTCCTTCCAATTTATTATGTACATTGAACCTTCTGTACCGATTCCTTTCAATTTATGGTGTACATCGATCATTCTTTACCAATTCCATTTAATTTATTGTGTACATCGATCCTTCTGTACCAATTCTTTTCAACTTATTGTGTACATTGATCCTTCTGTACCAATTCCTTTTAATTTATTATGTACGTTGATCCTTCTGTACCAATTCCTTCCAATTTATTGTGTACATTAATCCTTTTGAATCGATTCCTTCCAATTTTATTGTCTACATCGATCCTTCTGTATCGATTCCTTTCAATTTATGGTGTACATTGATCATTTTGTACCAATTCCATTCAATTTATTGTGTACATCGATCCTTCTGTACCAATTCCTTTCAACTTATTGTGTACATTGATCCTTCTATACCAATTCCTTTTAATTTATTGTGTATGTTGATCCTTTTGTACCAATTCCTTCCAATTTATTGTGTACATCGATCTTTCTGTACCTATTCCTTTCAATTTATGGTGTACATCGATCCTGCTGTACCAATTCCATTCAATTTATTGTGTACATCGACCCTTCTGTACCAATTCCTTTCAACTTATTGTGTAAATCGATCCTTCAGTACCAATTCCTTTTAATTTATTGTGTACGTTGATCCTTCCATACTATTTCCTTTCAATTTATTTTGTACATCGATCCTTCTGTACTAATTCCATTTAATTTATTGTGTATGTTGATCCTTTCGTACTATTTCCTTTAAGTTTTTTGTGTACATCGATTCTTATGTACCAATTCCTTTCAATTTATTGTGCACATCGATCATTCTGTACCAATTCCTCTTAATTTATTGTGCATGTTGATCCTTCCGTACTATTTCCTTCCAGTTTATTGCGTACATCGATTCTTCTGTACTAATTCCTTTCAATTTATTGTGTACGTTGATCCTTCTGTATTATTTCCTTCCAGTTTATTGCGTACATTGATTCTTCTGTATCAATTCCTTTCAATTTATTGTGTACAGTGATCCTTCTGTACCAAGTCCTTTCAATTTATTGTGTACATCGATCCTTCTGTACTAATTCCTTTCAATTTATTGTGTACATCGATCCCTCCATACCGTTTCCTTTCAATTCACTGCGTACATCAATCCTTCTGTATCGGTTTGATTCATTTTATTACATACGTTAATTCATTTGTGCCAATTTACGATTTGTCTAGTAAAGTAAAGAAATTCCATATTAAATTCCCATTTAGTGATTTATAGTCCCTCAGGACTTCAAGGGAGGAATCCTTTGCCAGTTCAGTGAGTTGCTGGACAAAATTTGTGTTTGGTCTTTACTTGCTCATTATGGAAAAAACTGAAAGGTCATTGATCATTCATCTTTCCCTCAAGGAACAAGTAAAGAGAGGCAATTGTGAACACCTAATTTTATCCAGAGGTTTATTAAAATTAACAATTTTCTCTCAAAAAAAATAAATAAAAAGAGAATAAAAAGATAGGAACAATGAAAAATTACAAGAAAGAAAACAAAGAAAATGGTAACAATTAAAAAGTTATTATTATTATATAAAATAAATAATAATAAAAGAAAAAAATTTAATTAATTAATAAAAACAAAAATAAAAATAATAATTAAAATAAACAAAAAAAAGGGAGAAGAAAAAGATAACAATTTGTTTGGCAGTCCAGTACAACCAAAAAAAAAATTTCAGATCCAGCCCACTCAATTGTCCAGCCCAACAACTTCAAACCGGTCCAGCCCTTCCCCTTCTGACCCGTACCCGCTAACCTGGATCCACTTAAATCCCTAAATCCCCAAACTATCTTCTCTCCCCGGTTCCCCTCACCACGCGCATAATCCCTCTACGTCACCTCTGCACCCGTCTCTCTGCATCGCCGTGCCTACCCATCCTCCTCCCCTGATTTTCGATGGTAGACCTAGATAATACCATGATTCTTGCCTCAAACCGCTGTGAATCTTTCCCCTTTTCTTCCCTAAATTGCCAGTAATTTCTCTCTTTCACCATCAACGGGAAAACTGAATATGTTTGCTCCTTGTGTTTCGTCTGACATCGTACAAGGAGGGATTTAAGGTGAGGAATTGATGCAATTTGTTGGCCATAAAAGGATGCCGAGGAAACTAAAAAGGGAACCCTAGATTCAGTTACCCAATTTTCGCGTGAATCACGCCGTGGGGAAGGGACTTGATTCAGGGATTTTCGGCTATAAAATGAGGGCATCTACGAGAGTTGAAGGATAACCAAGGAAAAGCTTATGAAAAGAGAGAAATCTGAGAGTGGAAGGGGGAAGAGGCAAAAGCATAGGAGAAATACGAGAGCATTAGCCATCGAAGATCAGAAACAAAGGAGATAAGGAAACAAATATGAGATTGGGCTATTACGGGTCTTCGAAAGTTTTTTGGTTTCTCTTTCTCAAATTTCTTTAGTGATGATAATGCTGTAATTGTTTTTAGCACACTGGTTCCTAGTCTAGATTGCATTTGGATTATGATTCAGATCCAAATTATTGCTTGACTTTCGTTTAATCCCGTGTTGGGTCAATATGGGATATCAATGTCATTTGGATGGCTGTTTCAGTATGATTTAATTCTTTGGTTATGTCTATAGGGGATCTTAATTTAGAAACTAAAATATGGATGTTATTCTAACTTAGCTTAACGAAATCTGGAACTCAAATTTTAGTAAAATACACTCTAGTTTGAAGTGTCACTACTGGTACTGGGCAATTTTTGCTTTGATTTTAAGTGTTTTTAGGAATGGAATAAGTCTTAGCTCAAGGCTTACTCAGGGTTGAAAGCCTTTTCAAATTACCATTCAAGGTGATTCAAGGTAGTATCTAAATTTGGTTAAATCTGATTGCTTAGAAGTGCTGCTATTTTTTTATCCAGTAAGGCCCATAATGTGATTACCTTGGTTTGGTTTGTGGCAGTAGTGGTTGTCACTCGATTGAAAGGCACCTCTTATGTGTCTCATAAAATAAATTTTGAGTTCCAATTAATTTAGAGTCTGTTGCTAGAAAGATTAGTTCTGACTTCATTCGAGATTTATTTGCTCAAAACTGATTGGTTAGCTTGGTTGTATATCCTATAGTACTTCTGAAAAGAGGGATACACGTTGCTAATTCACATTCTGTTGTATCAAAAGGTTGGTCCTGGAATTCATAATCTGTTGGTTGATCCTAAATGAATGCTATGATCCCTTACATAAAAAAAGATTAGTTTTGATTAGTGGTTTGTTAGTTGATGTCTATAGGATCAATTGGTCATCTCATTGTATATTGTGCTAATATACCTCCCAGCTTAGGTTGCTCATTTTGTTTGAATGCAAAGGATGCTTAAAAAGGCTTTAATAGTCCATTTGAGTGTTCTCTAAATTAGGTTTCAAAGGCCCGCCCATGTTCTATGAAGGAATCTTAGAACTTTTCTAATTCAAAAGCCATAAATAGGGTTTCAAGACCCATGTGAATATTTTTATGGGTTTCAAGGGCCCAATTCTTAAGCTACTAAAGGCTCATTGGAGTTGTCTCAAAA
>JASKGM010093413.1:0-13099 GCA_034509205.1 Ceratonia siliqua
TAAATACCAATGGGCTATTAAAACCCATTTCTTAATATTTTAGGCTTTGGGCCTTTAACCATGACATTGTTTTCGAACCACCTTTAGACTTTGAAACCCATATAAAAATCTAGGCTTTAGGCTTTTGAAAACCTATTCAGAAAAATAAAGCCAGTAGGCCTTTGGAGCCCACGAAAATAAATAGAGCCATATTATTTAGAAGGGGGGATACCTAACTATTTAGTGGGTTTCTTGAGAATCCTAAAATTCAAATTTTTAGTTAAAGAAGTTTCAAGCCTTGGACCTTTCTCTAAAATAATTTGATTTACAAATCTTAAGTTCATTGGAACCCCAAATACTATGATCACTTTATGAGTTACCTTTGGAGATTAGAATTTTAATCTAAAAAATAAAAGTATAAGGCCAAAAGGAAAATACAACTAGACAAAACACAACAAGGAGGAAGGGCTTTTGCCTGCAAATGAAAAAAAAAACCATGGGGAATCCTAAACTCAAAATAAAAGTTACCTGCAGCTAATCAGAAAAATACATATGGCTAACAAACAACATTAAACCTCAAAATATCAAAAAATTAATGAACCGTCCCAAACAACAGCATTACTCGGGACGACAACAATATATTCAACCATGAAAAAAGGGAACATGATTACCAAAGAAACAGTGGGACACTTGCTAAAATAGCAACAAGCCATACTAGATAAACAACAGTAGCACCATTTAAAAAGAGAGAAAAGCCCCATGCTTTTCTTGGTTAAAACAGCAGCAATTATAAAAAAACAGCCATATCCTTTGCAATGAGCAATAAAAAAAACAGCAGCATCCTGTATCAACATATTAAAAAATGGCAACAGCATTTGTACACAAGACCAACAGGAGTGTTTAGCAAACAGCAGCAATATGTACTAAAGTAAATGGCGGCATCTTATTCGAAAACAACAAAACAACAGCATTCTTAAAAAATAGAAACAAAAAACAGCAGCATCCTTATCTAAAACAGCATCATCCTAACAGAATAACAGCAACAGCACAAAATGGCAATATCAACAGAAGCAGAAATATAATCACCCAGCAGCACATAACATACCTCCAAATTAGATTGGAAACTATGAGTGGAAAAGGAAAAAAAAAAGAAATTCACCCAGAATTAAATCATTAAGCGAATCATATCCCGGGTAAACCGGCACACCAAGCCATTGGTCAAGGAAAAGAAATAGTTTCTATCCTCCTAGTACATAATTGTCTTAAGTTCGTTTTATGTGCACGGTCTTAGTTTGACTTAAAACAAAAGACAAGCAACCCATCACAGTAACTTCTGATTAACATGGCAGCATAACATGCGTGCACTTGATTTAGATAGGGATGGAATTTCCTATAAACAACCGTGAAAGACATACACTATGGTACATCTCAAGGCAAGCAACAGATTCAGAATGAGCAGCACAATCTGGGGGTATTGAATTAACCAACCACTAAAGTGGCACCAAAACGAATTACCTTCATACACATAATTAAAATGAAATTAGATTTCTTTAACCAAATGAATTCATTGGAAGTCAATTAGTCCCAGCAACAAAACACAATCAACTTAATGAACTCAGAACCAAATTGTGCGATCATTTTACAAAGGATTGAAAAGAGCAGTTCATGTCCTCCTAACATTTACACTAGTTCCATTGACATATTCAAGCTTTTGAACCATCCCTAATGACCAGATATAACACAATAACAAATTGAACTTAACAAACTTCCAATATACATCTAGAATCAGTATGCCCTTTCACAGAACATCAAACTAGTACAGGTTTTCCCCCTAAACGAAATTAAAGGTAAACAAATACCTCTGATCACAAACCCGAATTTGAACCCCAGGATCAATAGCATCCAATCTGAAATGGCACGAATTTAGGATTAGCATACCGTGTGTTCTTACGTAAGTCGTAACCAGAATTTCCCAAGCATGAAGACTCCTCTGTGATTAGCTCTCAACAAATTTTCCCCCTTTTCGATCTCCTCTGGAATGACTTCAACACGGCAAGAAACAACGAACCGATCCTGATTTTCTTCCCTCTGGTTTTGTTTCTCCCCCTTTTATAGTTGGGCGATCTCCTTCTCCCCATGGTGGCATGAAACAGATAGAAGATTGAAGGGCGCAGGTCGTGCCGTGATAAGAGGCGTGGATCAGGGCTTGACAGAGATTGCCAAGAGAGGTTCGCCGAGCGTTGCGTGGGTAATCCGGGGTTCAGAGGTGAAGATGCGGGAATTAGGGGATTAGGATTTTAGAGGGGAAATAACCGGGTTAGGAAGTGGATCCGGTTCCTGGGCTGACTTCTTTTTTTTTATTTGTTGGGCTAGGCTTCCCATTTTTTTGTTGGGCTGGGCCATTTTTCATTTTTTTTTGTTCTCTTTTTTTGGTTCTTTATTTTTTATTTTTTGTTCTTCAATTTTTAATATTTTTTTAAATTTTTTGAAAGTACCTGGACAAAATGAGGTGTTCTCAACCTCTATACCAAGAAAGTAACTGACAATACCAAGATCCTTTAAGGAAAATTCTTTATTTACAATTAAGATAAGTTTTGCAATGGCTGCTTCTGAGCTTCCAGTAATCAAAATATCATCAACATACACCAAAATGTATGTGATGTGATGAGGAGTAACTCGAATGAAAAGAGATTGCTGACACTTGGCTGGTATGAATTAGAAAAGATGAAGAACTTTAGCTAGTCTAGCAAACTAAGCTCTTGGAGCTTGCTTTAGCCCATAAAGGGCCTTATCAAGTCTGGAAATCAATTTGGGATTTTGCGTCTCAAACTCCTGTGGTTATGTCTTATACACTTCGTATGAAAGTATGCCTTTGAGAAAGGCATTATTAATGTCAAGTTAGTGCACTTTCTAACCTCTTCTAACTACTACAATAAGAACCACTCTAATTATGGTAGGTTTGACTACAAGACTAAATGCTTCTATGTATTCAAGCCCTTCTCTTTGATGGAACCCCTAAGCAACTAGCCTAACCTTGTATTTTTGTCTTGACTCATCAAAATTTTCTTTAAGTTTGAAGACCTATTTACATCCAACAACCTTCTGGTGGTAATTTCACAAGATGCAAAGTCTGGTTTTTCACTAATGCATCATATTCTTCTTGCATTGCTTGTCTCCACTTAAGGTGAGATAAAGCCACCATAACAGTTGCCTGTCATGATGAGCAAGGAAAGCTTTAGTATTGAAAATAGCTGCTTTTGCTCTACTTCACATAGGATGAGTGCCAAAGAGAGGAAATGGCTATGATGCAATACCTTGAGTAGCAAAGGCTTGTTCTCCTTAAGTAAATGGTTGAATTTTCTCTCTAAAAACTGTGTCTATCACCATATTGAGTCAAACCTATTAGCTGCATTATCAGAATTAGAATTGGTGTGTATAAGTAAAGGTGGTGACTATCTAGAAGAATAGTGGAGTAGTGAGAGGTATAACAGGTGGAGAAGATGAAAGATAAAAACAAGTTTATTTTGAGAGAGATTAAAGAATTTAGGCAATACAGTGCAACAAATCCATAACCCTATTAACTGTAAGACACATCCATAGATTTCTAAGTTTGCTTCCAATATTACTTGCTGATCCAAGGCAGTAAGTTAGATTGGTAGATGTTGCTATAAAAGATTCCCTCAAGCTAAAAATATGAAGAAACAAAAAAGATGAGTGAGTCCACTAACTCAGTGAATGAAAAAGTGCCTAGCTGAACAAGGACACCACATAAAAATAAGGAGGATACATAAGTATAGTACTAATCATAAACTACAAGGCTTTTTCCAGAAAACATATTTTAATGTTTCATGTTAAAAATAAAGAATAAGTTAATTAAAACTGTAACTTTAAAAGAGGAAGAAAAGAGAGTTGAGAGGGAAGGAAGTTTGAGAAGCTGTAATGACCCCACTAGGGCCAGCCCAATAATATATTAAATTGAAACCAGATTACAATAAAGAGGGACTGTTTTACCCTTACAACAAATACGGTTAGACAATAATACCCTTATACACTAACACTCCCCCTAATCTAGAGCATAGTATTAATTATGTTCAGTTTGTTACAAATATGTTCAACTCAATTTTTGACAAGGGCTTTAGTGAAAATGTCCACCAACTATTCACCAGTCTTGACATGCTTGGTGGTGATGAGACCTTGCTAAATTTCTCATGCACAAAGTGACAATCAACTTCTATGTGCTTTGTTCTTTCATGGAACACAGTATTAAAGGCAAATTGGAGAGTGATTGATTATCACATAGTATCTCTATACACTTAGGTTGTCTAACTCCTAATTCAACTAACAGATGTCGTATCCATATCAATTCATAAGTAAGCTGAGCCATAGCATGATATTCAGATTTTGTAGTAGATCGAGAGACAACATCTTGTTTCTTACTTTTCCAAGAAACAAGCTTTCCTCCTACAAACACACAGTATCTTGTAGTTAACTTGCAATCAGTACACGAATCGACCTAATCAACATCTAAATAACCTATCACTCTGTGATGGCCATGATTCTTTTAGATTATACCATGACTAGGGGCACTCTTCAAATACTTGAAGATGTGTATAACTTCCTCCTAATGAGTTGAATGAGGGGACGACTAAACTGATTCACAACACTCACTGGAAATGCAATATCAAGACATGTCATAGTAAGATAATTCAATTTCCCAACCAGTATCTTATATATTTATGGAATCTCTAAAGCATCACCATCCTCACTCTTCATCTTAACCCCTAGAGACATCAGTGAGTCATAGGATTTTGCATTCGATAACCCTGTCTCATCAAGTAAATCTAGGATGTACTTTCTTTGAAATAGGAAGATTTGTTTTTTACTTCGAATTACGTTAATTCCCAAAAAATACTTGAGATCCCCTAAGTCATTAGTATGAAATTTACTCTGAAAAAAAGATTTAAGAGCACCAATGCCATTTCCATCACTCCACATGACAACAATGTTGTCAACATAGACAACTAAAAGAATACACCCTGCTTTTGTCTGCAGGTAGAAAACAAAGTAATCATATACACTTCTTTGCTATCTAAACTTTAAGATAACCTCACTAAATCTCCCAAACCAGGCTCTAAGGGATTGTTTTAATCCATACAATGACTTCTTCAACTTGCACACACGATTATACTCCGACTAAGCAACAAGCCCAGGGGTTGCTCCATATAGACCTTTTCCTGAAGGTCACCATGAAGAAATGCATTTTTTACATTGAGCTGATGAAGAGGCTAGTGATTAGTGGTAGCCAAGGAAATTAAGAGACGAATGGAGGTTAATTTAGCTATAGGAGAGAAAGTCTTAGAGTAATCAATGCCATAGGTTTATGCATACCCCTTGGTAACTAATCGAGTTTAAGGCAAGCAGTAGACCCATTAGAGTTAACCTTAATAGTAAACACCCATTTACACCTAATAGTACTTTTACTTGGAGGAAGAGTGACTAAATCCCAAGTATGATTTGGTTAAAGAGGATGCATTTCCTCTTGCATGGATGTCGTCTACCCCAAGTGTGATAAGGATTTAGAATGAGATTTAAGAACAGTAACAGACTCAAGGGATGTAATGAAAGCCTTGGACAATGGACAAAGAGTATCATAGGAAACAAATAAAGAACAATGATAAGTACAAGTTTATTTACCTTTGCGAACCACAATAGGAAGATCAAGCTCAGAGATGAGTGAGGAAGGATCCAGATCAGAGGATGAAGAAGCTGTTGGAGGAAGAGAGTCATGACGAGTTGGAGATATCACCACTAGTGGTGAGGGACACCGAGAATACACCTGTGTAATTAGTGGGTGAGGTACCTACCTTGGTTCTTTGTTAACTACATAAATAAGAAAATCATCTTTCGGTGTAGGACATGAAGAAGGTAGAGCTAAGGCAGGATAGAAAGGAGTATACCCAAAGAAGGTAACATCAATAGAAATAAGATAATGACCTAATTCTAGAGAAAAACACCGATATCCTTTTTGAGTCCTAGAATAACCCAAAAAGACATACTTTAATGACTTAAGCTCAAGTTTAGACATTGAGGGGCAAATGTCCTAAACAAAACATGTATAACAAAAAACTTTTGGAGAAATAAGGAAGAGAGGAAGGGAAGGAAATATAACCGAGTATGGGCTCTGACCATCAAGAACAGATGAAGGTGTTCTATTGATTAAGAAACAAGTAGTGGACACTACATCAGCACAAAAGACCTTAGGGACATTCATATGGAAAATAAGGGCCTTAACAATTTCCATAAGGTGTCGATTCTTTCTCTCAGTTACCCCATTTTGTTATGGGGTAACAATACATGAAGATTGATGAATAATACCCTTTTGAGATAGGTAAGAGTTAAAAGAAGTAGAAAAATATTCCTTTACATTATCACTACACAATATATGAACAGAACAACCATGTTGAGTTTGTATTTCAGTATAAAATTTACAAAAAATAGAAAAGATTTATGAATGAGATTCCATTAAATAAAACCAAGTAGTTCAGGAATAATCTTCCACAAAAGTAACAAAGTAGCAAAACTTCGACTTGAGACAACAGAACATGGACCTCAAATATCTGAATAGACTAACTCAAAAGGGGACATAGCCAATTTAATAACTTTAGGGGAAAAGGGAATATGGGTGTGTTTAGCTAACTGACATGACTCACAATTTAAGGTAGATATAGACACTAGACTAGGAAACATTTTCTACAAAATAATTAAAGATGGATGTCCCAGTTAACAATGAAGTTGGAAAAGAGGGACAGAACTTGTGCAGGTAATAGAATATGTAGCAGGTTCCTACGGGCATTTCAACACATACAGCCCATCAGACTCCCGACCTCTACCAATAATCTTCTTTGTCCCAATATCCTAAAAGACAGAACTATTAGGAAAGAAATGAACACTACAATTAAGGGAGCGTGTAATCTTACTAATAGATAAAAGATTAAAAGGGAAATTGGGCACACATAGGATATATGATAATAAAAAGTATGGAGTTATATCAACAGTGCCACTTTTAATCACAGAAGAAGAAGAGTGATTAGCAAGAGTCACATTTGGTAAGCGGGAAAAAGATTGAAAAGAAGAAAGTATACCTGATGAACTAGTCGTGTGATCAATCACTTCTGAGTCAATGATCCAGTTGTGAGATGATAAAGAAAGACAAACAACTGATTTACTTGTTTGGGCTAGGGAGGCTATAGAAGAGGAAACACTTTATTGAGAGGTATAACCTTGTGTCGAGCATAATTCTCAATAGCTATGGTCACTTGTTATTCAAGTTTTAGTTCAAGTGGAGTAAGTAGAAGCCCATCAACAGTAGTAGTGTTAGCAACATGGGATTGATACTTATCAAATTGAGGTTTTATGTTTCCATTTAGTTTCCAACAATTCTTTCTTATATGGTCAGCTTCACCACACTCAAAGCATGTGTGAGTACTACTATTTCTGCCTCTTCCTTTACCACCTCTGGTGGCATTTCTCCCTCATCTATTGTCATCTGACCTTGAGTTTGTACTTATCTAGGTAGACACTTCTGATCTTTTTACTAATTTATCAATATTATCTTTACTTACTTGCCTGAAGTAGGAGAATGCATCACTAAAAATGAGTGAGCTGGTTCCAAAACCAATCAAAATTTGGGTATGGGCAACTTCATATTCAAATTTCAATATAGCTAGGAAACATTATATAGCAACCTGATTTTTCTTGCATTTTCTTAACATCACTAGAAACTGAGAAGAGTTCCTTCATCTGCTCAAAAGCTTGTTTAATTTCAATATAATAATTCTATAGTGTCTTCCCATCATCTTACTTCGCTTGATACACATTAGCCAACAACTCCTAAACATGCACCAAATTTTCTTTGCTAGTAAAGAGTTCTTCCAAATATTTCCACAGGTCTGTAACAGTGTTACAATGACTAGTGGCATCATCCAATTTAGCTTCTAATGTTTTCTATATCTGAGAAAATATTTTGTCATCTTCCATAATCCATTTCTTCTTGACAAACTCGTTTAGATTGGTTGGTAGGTCATCAATAAGGTGTTTAGCCATATCAATTCTAGATAAATACCTCTGAATAGTTCGCTGCCATTGAGTAAAGTTCTTACCACTTACATTTAGCTTCCGATAAGTAATTCTAGAGGAGGAAGATGTTATCTCAGCAACAATCTTTCTGTCCTCATCAGCTATGGCAGTGATGGGAAGGAAATGAAATGGTAGAAAGACTCATAACGAATAAAGTAAAATTACAGAGAGACTCATACAAGTGCTTAGAACTATACCATAGATTCAGAATTACTCAAACCAAATAACAAAAAGCTAGATACATAGCTAAAGACGTGTAAAAATAGCCACTTTCAGCAAGTTAAGTTACTAGCCGGCGAACACGGACCTCCAGCCAACACAGACGACATCGACCAATCCTCCAGCACCACCCTTAACTATCAACGACACCACCTAGTCATCGAACTTATGACACCCATTGGTAGCAAGTCACCCCTGTCTCTGCGTGTAACTATAGCTCATTTGTTGAGGAGAGATGAAGAAGAAAAAGAAGGGGGTAAGAGGAGAAAACTAAAATTAACTTGGAATGATCAGTGTCAACCTTGCTCTGGTACCATGTAACTTTGAGAAAGGAAGAAAAGATAGTTGAAAGTTGAGAAGGAAGGAAGTTTGAGAAGCTATAAAGACCCTTACTAGGGTTGACACAACAATATATTAAACTGAAACCATATTACAATAAGGAGGGACTGTTTTAACCTTACAGCAAATAAAGTTAAACAATAATACCCTTATGCACTAACAAAAAGCAAGATTTAACAAAACATAAATGACCTAGGATATAACCTTACTAAACTCAAAATAAGCTTATTCGGACATAGGAACCCATCTGTCCCAGACATATGCATATTGTGAAATGATGTAGATATGTATGTTTAGTGTATCACACAATATGTGTAACTCATATGTGCTTGATTGTCTTAAGCTGATAGGCACCAGTGAACTTCAAGAGTTCACCCGACAAAATAGGTTAATAGGCACCAAATAACTTGTTAACTTTCAAAATAGGTCGTTCAAGGTTAGCCTTTGGGTCCTTACTAGGTATGGACTCTAGGAATTGTATCCATTAAGCTCTTTGTAGATAAGTAAAACATAATCGCTCTAAAGAATTTACTTCTAAAGCAATTTCATAGAATATGAAATTTCCAAAAAATAGGATTTTCTTTGCATATAAAGTCTCCAAAATAAATTTTCAATCATCTATCAAGTCTTTACAAGTTTTTGGTAGTGCTTAAACCAATTCGTAGACCATATAGGCATATTTAAAATAATGGTCATTTTCAAATAAAGTAAAACAATAAGAAAGATATTTTAAAAGTTCAAATTAGTAACTAGGCTAACAGTGCTTATACTATAACATATTTCCTCCTTAGGTTCTAAAGTGACAATTGCTCTAAGAGTATAGTTAACTAAGAGTTTTATACACCATTTGTCAATTCCTTTCCAAATATGTCATAGTAGTTTCTCAAGTAAATTTATAAACAAAGAAATAGTTCGGATAAAGCAAAAACATATTAAGAAACATTTTCAAGACTTAGTTCATCGACAAATAGGCTAACAATATATATAGCATGCATTATACGCTTTCTAGCACTACTAGACACCGTCCGACTCATTGGATTAGAATGTGTACAACCGCGGTGCTACTTGAAGGTTTTGAAAATTCTATAGTAATATCATGTTTTAGCGGTATAGTCAAATTATTAATTACTATCTTCAAAGTCCAAAGGCGTATTTTGAAATTACCCAAAACTTTAAACGTGTGCCAGAATTGAAAAGAAGGTAAATAAAACCTAAAGGGTATGAACAAAAGTACAAGGAAAGGATATAATTCCCTAGGGTAATGTTAATTTATTCTTCAATCAATTACTAGGGTCTAAATCATGCAAAGGCTTGTACCCAATGCCCCAAGACTCAGATTGAGAGTTAAACCATAGAATTTACAGGATTAGGGAAGGAAAGTGAGTCATCCTAACCTAAAATTTGACAAATCAATTCCTTAAATTGAAGAGCTTACCTCAGAGGATCATCCTCTTCAGTTCTCAGTCAAAACCTTTGTTAAATATGTGAAAATTAAAATCTTATTTATAGTATTTGATGCACATGGTCCAGTGAACCTGACTGGGTATTCGTAAGTTTTCTCATGTACAATCATTTTCCAACCCCAACAACTCAGCAATAACTAGGGTTTTCCAAAAATATTCACAAAAATCTTGTATTTACCTTGATTGTTTACTCAACTAAACATAACTAAGACAAAATTCTTGAAGATCATTACATTCTTCCTTGTTAAGAGAAACTCATCCCAAGTTTCAAAATGGGTGAAAAAAGGAAAGGTTCATATAAGTAATTTGACTCCCAATAGAATATAAATCTTTGTGATGTCTCTCAATACGACTTTCTTGAGAAAGTAGTAATGATTCAATGTCTGCAGCTGATCATAAATCTGAAGTTGAACTTTGAATTGCTTAATTCTTGCCTTGGGATGTTTAAGTTGCAAAGTATATTTCAATCTTCTCTCAAATTTGATATATAGTCTGCTAGTCTCTCATCCCACCATTCGTAGTAGAAGATTTTCTCCTATAGAGGTTAATAGCCAAGATACAAGGGAGTTGATCATTCTACTGCCAATCAAGATATCTAATTGACTTATGAGTCCTAGTCCACATTCTTCCATAGTGTTGAACTTGGCTAGAACCACATGAGCTCCTTTTTATAAATCTGAAAGTTTATGGCCTCCGATGGCAGCAAGGACTTGTTGATGTTGAAGAAGGTAATTGGAGTCATCAGCTTGATTGTAAGGGGATGTGAAAATGTCACAGGGATGAATATAGTTGTAGGTAGTGGAAAGGCATCTGCTGCTGCTGCTACAGCCATATGATTTCGTGGTGAGTTTTCCATTACAGAGAGTTGGTGTTGAAAAGCTCTAATATCAAAATGATAAATGAAATGGAATAGAATCAGTATTTCATTCATGAGCTAAAATCATATTCACAACATTTGATATTAATCTAAAGTTATTTTGTATCTCATCAATATTTTAAAATTAATATAGAATATAATTTTCTAATATAAGAAATAATTAACTATTTGATCTCATGCTTTATTATTGTTTGATTTTTACAAAAATTCGGCATACAAAATTAATATGATAAATGCCTTATTAATTCAACAATTAGATAATTAAAAATAACATTATGTAATGAGTAATGAGAGGTGTAAGTATATCTCAATTCTAACACTATTATTTCTAAAGGATGCTAACCTCCACAAGTTAGAAAAGTGAGACTTGTTGAATATATATGTTTGGCTAGATAATTTCCATTTTACTTATAAACAATATTTGATGTGTAAACTTTAAATGCTCCCAAGTGCATGAATTACTAATAGCTTAATGATAAGTTTACCCTGAGGTCGATCTCTTAAGGAATTGCAGTGATTTGAATCCTTAATTATTTTCTTTAAAAACTAAATTTACCAAACACTAAAAACAAACAAATAAAATCCTAAGTGAAAAAAATAAAAGAAGACAAAATAAAATAAATTGAACAAAAGAAAATAAAATTCTAAACACTCTAACCAGAGTATTAAAATTGCTCAAACTAAATTAAATTCACTAGACTAGAATGCAAAAGTAACAAATAACGGTGAATTAAATTCTAGGGAACCTAATGGGATTTAGCTACATAACCAACCTTGTATCGAAATATTAGGTGAATTAAACAAAAATTCCTATGTTGATCATGGTTAGCTCTCACTTACAATTAATTAATTAATTTCTTTGATTAAGATAATTATTTAGTTAATTAGATTTAGCATAAGAAAAAATAAATAACCATCTAAATTAAATCAAACCAAAGAATTTAATTTAAACTCTTGTTAAAGAGAGCTCAATTAAGTGCAGATTATTTGTCTAACACATAATTCTTAAATATTCACTTTAATAACAAATAATAGATGGTAAGTCCACAATTTATAATCAAAGGTATTGGGAATAATGAACAAGAAATAATCTCAAACATACGTTAAAAACAATCTACTAAAATATTCAATACATTTTTGGTACCTAAACTAAACACCCACAATATATTTAGCTTCTCATAATTAAATTTAACCCAATAAACTTAATTACAAAATCCCAAACATATTGCAAAATGAAATAGAAATAAAAGGGAAAATAAAATAGAAAGAAAAGCAGAAAGAATATCTCCCTAGACGATGACGCTGCAAGTGGGATGTTGGTTTTTGGCGTTGTGGATCTTTAACTGAGGTGAGATGGACAGAGTTGTGGGGGATATTCAATTTGCTATTTTGTTTATGATTCTTGCTAAATGTTCATGTTAAATGGTTGTAATTGGTTCCAAGTCCACATCCTACAATATTAGTATGCTTAGGCCAAATTTGTGAACATGTTACCGCTATATCTTCCTTGCATCCAACTTGGTTGATCTATATCAACACTCACCCACTTATATGATCATGGTGGTTCTATTTGAATAATTAAATTGACTGAGTTTGAGTTACTATTTTGTACAAGTTTGTGACATGGTACCTAAGAATTCTATGAAAGCATGGTTATCCACATTAGCCAGATATGTTGCCCAGTAGATTTCAATCAAGTAGCCTTAAAGAGATACAAAAACTTAGTGGTTAAGAAAAATGGTATCCTGGCAAAAGGCATCATGGTCACCCATTTTCTTAAGATTAGAATGCAGATCTATGATAGAAAGTGGGACCATTTCATCGCTCCACCATAGGCAACTATCATCCCAGTAGTGCACGAGTTCTATGCTAATGCATTTGAACACAAGCACTACTCAATATTTGTAAAGGCACTACAAGAAAAAGTCTGATTTCCTGCGGATTTTTCTGTGGTTTTTTTTCTGCAGGTATAAAGCTCGTGGAAACCGGTTCCTGCGAAATTTTCACCGGGGAAAAATCCGCAAGAAAATCTGCAGGAAACTTACCTGCGGATTTTTACTCATGAAATTCCGCAGAAAAATTCTTG
>JASKGM010093424.1:0-13098 GCA_034509205.1 Ceratonia siliqua
TCCTAGAAGCATGGGTTTCTCTATAGTGATTTATATTTAATTTAATTGTTCTTTATTCTTCATAATGATGTTGATGTTTATGAATTATGATGGACTCACTGCACCTTGATGGTGGATAACTCTTGTTGGAGGATTGAAATCTCTGTTTCTGGAGGTTGGTCAAAAGTTTTCCTGATTACTCATTAGTTATCAATAGCCGATTGTTCTAGTTGGGGTGTTTTCAAAGACTTTGTTCTCCTTGTTGTAAATAAATGCAGAAGGTTGTTCACTTCGACAAGTTTTTCCTAGTAAAATCTAAAAACAAACCCCGAGGGGATTTGTTTGATTGACTGTCTTGGTAAGAAGGGTTTCATTTATATAATTTTATGAGATAATTCTATTCTGGTTTCTCCAAAGAAATTGCATTCTTTTAGGGAACTAAGGCAAAAATTTTAATTTGTATTTTAGACTGTTGTCTGGCTTCCCCATTAGGGGTTCCGTCTGTCTTTCTTTTGTTTATCATTTGTTGCTTCTTTTTTACTTTTAAACCTTTTGTAGCATGCCCATACAGCCATACGGAAGTTAATGTTCCTATCTGTTTCCTTTTACATGGAATTTGATGGCTGATGAGTGTTATATTTCTTTTCAATATGCATATCATGTCACTTTTTTGTTTTGGTAAATTTGGACCAGTGGAACTTGCAACCTTTAGTTCTAAAGACGACTCCATTACCATTGCGTATCATGTCACTTTTATATCGTATAGAATTGTTTAGTTGGGGCAATGATGTGTTGACTCCGAACTATTGCTGGTCTTTTAACCAAAATTGTGTCAGCATGTAGAAATTCGCAAGTATTTTCATATCCTTGACATATTTTTATGAGCCCTTTATTCAAGAGTTTTGGGGTAAAAGTTTACTTCACGTATAGTTCATTTTGCTTTTTCCGTGGATTTCAAGATGGAAAAAACTTAGATGAAGTTTTTCTAAGTGTTTGTCATTAGTTTTTCCGATCAACAAATAATATATTATTAGGTCTATCAATTAATAACATGTGTAATAAATTTTTTTACTTAGTTATCTTAATTATTTTTATTAATATTTATTTGTATTTTGTTATTCATTCATTAGAGAATCTAACAGGTGAAATCTTCCCCTTTTGAGATATTTATCGTATTCTGACGCGGACCTTCTTTTTTTCTTTCTTGCTCTAGTCTTTGCTTAATCGCTTTTACTATTATGAAGGGCATATTTATTGTCATTAATGATGACCCAACTTCCTCTTTCTGTCTCAGATGTTCCATTTGATACCAACACCCCAGGGAAGCTACTATGTATTGAACGACATATTCCGTTTGAACTATGCATGAAGATAGACCGTCGAGTATGTGTCCTGAAAGGTCGTAGAAGAAGTTTGCCTTTAGTTGTTTCGCTTTGGACATTTGAAATTGAAAATGGGTTTGTTGTGTCGAATTATGTGACTTATGTTTAGAAATTTATGTTGTCATTGGTTTAAAACGCTTTCAAGGATAAATTATCAAAGATGAATGGTACTGGAGGTTTAAAACTTTCAGAAATTTTTATATGGGCTAAGTTTAACATGTCACATATTTACAAAAAAGATAAAAGTGAAAATGTAGAAGGTCTTGATTTATTATAATTGAATTTTTTTTAAAATCATACAAGATGTACAAGGTCTCGTTATATTATAATTGAATTTTTTATTATTAATTATATATACATATATATAAAAACCAAAATGGTGGGCTGTCTCGTTCATTGCGGAATCTAAACCTTCGTTTATCACTCAAGGCTAGGACCATCTACAATATAGACTTCCCTAATGATTGGCTTTTAGGACCAATCTTCTTTTCTGTCCGTAATTAAATTTATGCACGGTTCGTAATTGGAGTTAAATTAGAATTTGGCTTCATTGGTATTGGAATTGTTCCAATTGAGAGTTGCAAGTTTAAATTCTAATTACAGTTAAATGAAAAAAAAAACGTTTTGAAATTTATTGCGAAAATATTTAAAATTTATAAGATGATATAAAACCCGTGAATTCCATGCCTCTTTTTAAAAGTAAAAATAAATAAATTATGTTTACTTAAAAGTAATTTTATACATTTATTAAATTTATTTATAATAAATTTATTAAATTTAAGTAGGATTAGAGGGATTTAATTTTTGAGAAGTGATGTTTTTACCTTATCATTTTTTATTATTTTATTATTAATATGATATAAAATAATAATAATAATATTTTATTTGTAATAAAATATTGTATATAAAAGAAGATATGGAATCAATAAATTTTTTGTGGTTTGAATTCTAATAAAAGCCTTATGAACCAAGAAAAACGTATAGGATAAGAGCAATGTCTTAAAAATTGAATCAATGAATTCGAAAAAAAAGGTTAGTAATCTGATTGCAATCTTTAAAAAATAATTTTAATATATTAAATATATAACATTATATGTTATTAAATGAATCTTATAAATAATAGTGAGCCTGACTAGTTTTTATAATGTTAAATTAGTTAAAATTATACATTTTGAAGTTTAATATAAAATGTATGTGATATTTTTAATATGTATTTAATATTTTTATTTACCAATATAACTTATGTGTTATAATAAATATATTAGAGTGAGATTTTAAGTTACAAACGTACATGATGCAGTGGTGTGTGCCTTATTTGTTTACCTAGGAATTGTGTGTTGGAATCCAATGTTTAACCTTTCAAGCCCTTGAACCTGCTTGCTTCAATGGTGATAGGAGTGATTTGTGATTTGTGGTTGTTGGATTCCAGAGGCCACAGAAAGAAGAGGGAAGCGTTGTTGTTGTTGTTGTTTACATCAAACTGAGTGAGGGAGTGAAGTGTGGGTCCAATTTCAAGAGATGACGTCCTATCAACCGCTGTTGGCAAACACAGTGGACAAAGGAAGAGAATGGTATTGGGTTATCTTCAATGAATCCTCCCCTGCTCTCTCATTCCCCTCAATTGCTTCTATTTCTATCGCCTTTTGACGTTTTGCGTTTTGGCCACAGTTGTAACCTCTTTTCACAGAGTGAATCCTTTGAATATATAGCTAGCTAGTTCTATCTCTCCTCATCATGTGGACGGTTAGACTTGTGGCAGCTGCACATCAACATTAGACAGTAAGCATCTTCAATTATAGAGAGAGAGAGAGAGAGAGATAGAGAGATTACAATTGGATATCCACAACCACAAGCAAATCTGGTTTCTACTTAGGAGTAGCTGTAATGTTTTAATTATTAGTCCATTCTATGTTATCATCACCATCTCCGTCTCCTCCAAATCAAAATGCCAGCTGTAGCTGCAATCAAGTACAACTGAATTCTGCCCATCTTGTTACTCAGAAATCAGTATGGCTATATATATATATATATCAAACTATTTTGCCCACCAAAATGTTATTATCCATCAGCAGTGCCTTTATAATTATTTGAAGAAAATAATAAAACCCAGTCGCATTTCCTATAGCTAATGTTTAGCACTTGGTTATCGTCATTGGCAGGCAAGATACCTTTTCTGTTACCATTTAACTGGTAGTACTTGGCTATGTAGAAAAGGTATGAAAGTGGGTATTTCCTTGATAAAACGGTCATTAACTAACACAGTTCAGGAAGAAATTTACAGAAAAGGAAAAAAGAAGTTATTACCAAATACCAATGCATAGCCGATTCTTCTCAGTTCTCACAGTCAGAGTGTCTAAATGAGTAAAGATATATATACTTGTTTGTGATTTGGTTCATCCTATCACGTACGGGAATCAATAGTTAGTTCCTCATTATTCCATGGTGAAATGCATGAGGACGAAGAACGTGTTAGATTCCAGCTCTGCTTACATTAACATGCAACAAACAAGGCACAGGCACTAATCAAATAGTATATACACTATATGCATATGCTTAAACATGATCAGATTGGCATTGTTTAGGACCCACTGTCCTTAAACAGCAAACAAAGTTTGTAAGTATCTCTGTGTTTTTCTCGATTCCGATTCACCTCTCTAAATACACAAGGAAGATCTTCTTCTATGTTCTTCGTACATAAACATCAATTTGAGTCTCAAGCCTACTACCCTCAGGAGATTTTTGGGAATATACTAACAAAAGATGAAGGTAAGATCCATTAGTATCAATTACGCCTTGTGGAATATAGTCTTCTAATTAAGTTGCTTTGTGTGGTGCAGTTATTAGGGTGGATGCATAGGAAATTTCGCCAGAATACCACTGAACCGTTCAAAGACTTGGTCATTGGTAAGTGCAGTGCATCTTCTCTGTCATCTGAATAATATATATAATATTAAAACAACTAGACCTTTTCATATTCTGTTAAAATGTTCATTTATGGAAATTAAGACAGTTGCTATGGTAGAATTTCACTTCATTAACTATGTAATTTCAGGGCAGCCAGCAGTAGTTGACCATGGGACCAAACATTTCAAACAAGCCCCAAGAGACCACAACCTCAGAAAATCCTTTGCTGGTCTAGAAGATGATGACTACGTCTACGAGCACGAGGAAGAATCTGAGATCTGTCACGGCTTCCTTGCAATTGGAACTCTTGGTTCAGAGCAAGTTATTACTGATCCCTCAACACCAACATTTGACATCTCTTTGTAGAATATAACTGTAAAGGAAGATGAAGTCTCTGAGAATGAACTGAAGCTCATCGCTAGAGAAAGTGCTAGGAGCCGAAGCAAAGGATGATGGCTGCAACGACTCATCTGGCAGAAGTAGCCATGTAAGCATAATAACACTAAGTGGAAAACCAATGGAATCAAATGGGAATGGAAATTCGATTTGTCCACTTCAGGGATATCTGTTTGGATCAACGGTTGAGTTGTCAGAAACAGCAACAGTGGCAAAGAAGGAACACAGAACATCACTTGGGGAGCTATTTCAGAGAAGCAAATTAACAGAGGAGATAGACAAAAGAAGTGACAGGGAAGCAGATAAAAGGATGAAAAAGAAGCTGAAGAAAAGAATGGCCCATGGCCATGCTATTGATTCTAGGTCATCAGCAGAGACAAAACTACATAAGGTACTAGTACTATTACTAGTGTGATACAATGTATTGTTGGATATTCCTAGGCCTAGCTACTAGATTTAATTTGTTTGTGGCTTCGCTTGTAGATTCTCCATATGTTCCGCAGGAAAGTTCACCCTGAAAATTGTACAGCTGCACAAGATTGTGTTAAAGTTAATCTCCAAAAGAATGACAAGTACAAGAAAATAAATAACAAAGAGGATCCGGAGGAAGATATCATATTAGCCCTAAAAAGACCAGTTGGGAACAAGGAGCACTGGGTCGAAACAGATGCAGATTGTAAGTATATATATACATATATCCTTTTGTCTTGACTCTAATTGCCTAATTTTAATTTGTTGTGCATTGCAGACCTTGTCTTGGAGCTCTGAAACCGAAAGCCAAAGCAACATCATTTTGTACCATTTTATTAATTTCTCACTGCTTGTATTATTGTACAAAATATTCAAGGTAAGAAAGTCATCTTCGACCCTTACCTCTTTACTTTGCAAAATAATCATAAATTATTTATATATATAATGAATAATCACACAGAATCAATCACCAAACCAAAAGGGTTCTTAATTTGAAAACTCACAAGAACTAATCAACAGGTTCTGTTCCACCTAACCCCTTCAACTCTTCATATATAAAATCAACGTGATCAATGATGAATATATTGAAATTTGAAATCCTTCCACAATGGATGATAACTGAAACAGGAATCAGAAGGATGCAAATACACAATATATTATATATTACAGTTGAATAATATTAACATTGAGATTTGAGACCCATTTTTAGCAATTATCAAATTAACAGTTTTAATTTACAAATTTATATAGGATATTTTATAAATTGCCAGTTAATGGCGTGAGTCAATAATATTAATGTTAGGAGCTCTAGTTTTTGGCCAACACAAATTGAAATTTTGAATTGCAGACTTAACATGCGGAATTTAAAACACACGAATTAATGCAATTGCATGGTTCAGTAATTTTAGAAAATTGACGAATTAAGAATTTTAATTTTTTAGTTTAAACTAGTCCTTCCCGTGCTTTGCACAAGGACAGAGTTATTTCTTCAATCAAATATATAATATTATGTTAATTTGTTATATTTATAATTGAGTTTTGATTGTGAACTTTAAAAACTATTATATGTAAAATAATAAATTCATTTTTTAAAAGAACGAATTTTATGTTTAATATAATATATGGAAATAACTTTATTGGATCAAAAAAAAGCATTATAAATTTAACTTTACTGAGCAAAGAGGAAATTGAGAAGTTGCACGATACAAATATACATAAGTTACATTTACAGTATGATCTATTACATGTATCTTCCTCGTGAACCTATAATGAACAACTAATGAATTAGGAGAATGATGAAATGTGAAAGGTTGTTTTAAGATATATTTAATAAATAAATGTAAAGACAAATGCTGTTCACAAAATAAAAAACCTTCACAAAATAAAAAGATAACAACTGTAGTTTCTATGTTGGTATAATTTTAACAATAAAAGTCACAACCTTATTTGAATTACTCTAGTCTCACCTGTGCAATGCATGACTATACTAATTAACAAAAAGAAAATAACAAAGTAAAATAATGATTAATTATTTAAATATTATTAAAACATAAAACTTATGTGTACCTAATTTAATTTATGAAAGATATCTTTGTAAACAACATTATTAGTAATGTTCGATATATTACCATATCTATCACAAATTAAAATTTGCAAACCTACTTTGCTCCGTACCCTTTATATAGCAACATAAAATTGACCATCGCTAAAAACAAGTATAAGCAAAAATAAAATAATGTTTGCAAGTAATTGACCTTGACTCTTATTGATTGTTATTGTAAAACTTGTAGATATTAGAAGTTGTCTTATTTGGAACTTGAATGATATTTTTGAATCCGGCGGTGAAAATTATTGCTAGTATAGTATATGAGATAATATTTAAACATATCACAATGTTAAAGTTAGTTTTCAAATTTGCAATTGAGATATTGAATAGCTTCACGATAAAAAACCACAAAAGTTGTACTTTATATTTTATATGGATCTTCATAATCTTGATTTTTAAAATATTTATGTATGTATTTATTATTGACTTAATCAATATTACATCAAGACTGCCATATTCTTCCACATAGAATATTAGCAACCTCACCCATTATTCAATTCATTCTTATGCTCTATAGAAACAACAACTTTTCAAAGTATAATATAAGAGAAATTGAGAAATCTTAGTCTAAGGTAAATTTGAAGTTAGAGACCAGTCATATATATTTATAAGTGAGATGCATTGAGATTTATTTTAGATATATTTATGCGTGAATTTATTATTGATATAATTAAAAAAAAATTAGATTATATGTATTTAAGAATTAATTTTTTTAAAATAAAGTTTATTTATAAAAACTATATAAATGGATCAATGATAAATGTATATATATGTATGTCAAAAGTAAGTCTCTCAAATCGAATATGTATATAAGTTCATTTATTATTGGTTTGATATACTGTATAGCATATGTCTATCTAAAAATTTCTTAACTTTTAATATGCTTATATGTTCCTTTATAATTGATTTAATTTTATATTTATCTTAAGTAAATTGTTTATTTAAAAAATTTCTCAATTAACTTTTATCTAATTACTTAGCATCCTAATATCAAGTGTGGTAAAAGTTTCACACAACTTCTAATCTATAAAACTTAACAAAAAGGGAGTATCCATAATATAAAGTTATAAATTGAGAATTCATCATTATGAGGCAACATCGATCACTTCCACAAGTGAAAAGATTTTTCCTTTTTTGGAAGATATAGATGCTTCTTGTATAGGCATATATCTCCAAAATCCCACAAAATATTTAAATGGAAAGAAACTTTAGCCATTATAAAAAAACCATAGGTTTCTCTATAATCACTATTTCCAGACTAAGAAATCACAACTAACAACCTAATACTCCTAAAAAATCACTATTACTACACCTTCATGGCTTCATGTAACATTAATTGAGATAACTTACTAATAAAATTTTGTCCAATTCCTCAAATACCACCTCTATCAAGACCTAGGCGTTCACTACAAAGAATAATGCCAAAACTATAAAGATCACTTTTCTCACTAAGCTCGCTGGTTATGTAGTATCTGCATAAGGAAACTCATCTGCATCATATGAGTATGTAATTTTTAAAATCAAAATTTGTTGTGGAAGTATTTTAGTGTTAGAAAACCACTCACCATAAAATATTAGTTAGATGATGGCTAATTTTTTTTTTAATATCTCTTATTCACCTTTACCAATTGCACTTGACACATGCCATCAGTGCCTTGTGTTATATTTAATGGGCATGCCAAAACCAATTTCTCAACCATTTGGTCTAAGAGGCTCTATACTTTACCAGATTGAAGTAATTAACCTAAAAACTAGGGATTTTCTAAGTATGTGTTGATTTTCTTTCATAAAAGCAATATATTTAAATTGTCAAAGTCAGTGTGCTAGCTTCTTTTACTTCTTGAGAATAACCCTGAAGTTCTTGTTCTTGTATATGAGGCACTTGTGAATGTGCATATATGCAGAAATAGTTTGTTCAACTCAGAATTTTCTCTTATTCTATGCTTCTTGTCAAAACAAAAGGAAAAAGTAACATTTTCGTATTACAACTAACTTACTATGGGTGGAGGTATTCAAATGTGCCAACAACTGCAATTGATGTATGACTTTCACTTTCAGTTGAAAAGAACTTTGAGAACCCAAAATTAGCAACTTTTGCTTGCTTTTTCTCGCTAACAAAATGTTTGCAGTCTTGGTGTCTCAATGGATTATTGGAGGCTTGTAGCCATGATGCAAGTACTCAAGCCCTAAACATGTAAATTCAAATATCAGTATTCTTTAATCGCATTAAAATGAGAAATGGAAGTACGTAGTTAGTATCACTGCTAACCTTGAGTTGCATTAATTGCTATCTTAATCCTATGTTTCCAACTCAGTAGTTCTTTTCTAGTATCTACTCATAGCCACAGAAAGTAAAATCAGATTTCTAAATAACTTAAATGTAGTCCCTGATCAAGTAATCATGCAACTACGAAATGCACAAGAAACAAAATATGACTGTACCTGAAAAATACTCCTTTAAATTCCCATGAGCCATTAATTCATAGATAATTGCAGTGTCTCCACCTTCATTACAATATCTGAGAAAGGAAGCTAAGTTCCTATAATGAACTCGCATTAAGAGTTTGGCCTGCAAATACAGTATATAACATAAGCATTTGATGACCATCATAATGTCAAAATCAATATATAACAAAAA
This sequence comes from Ceratonia siliqua, assembly GCA_034509205.1. NCBI lineage: Eukaryota > Viridiplantae > Streptophyta > Magnoliopsida > Fabales > Fabaceae > Ceratonia > Ceratonia siliqua. Next base: position 9,377 of record JASKGM010093424.1, read on the forward strand.
ACGTCTATTACAGAAGAAAATTTTGAGAACTTGGTATATAAAACTAAAGCACATGAGCAATAGATGAACATAAAAGAACAATAAAAGGCAAATAAGACAACAATAGATGAACATAAAAAATAAATACAAAAAGTAAATGAGAAACTTGCCAGCAGCTAAATGACAAAATCATAAATAAATAATATGAATATAGAGAATATAAAATATTTATTAATAATTTTTTATAGAATAAAATTATGAAAATTTAATCAATCCTGATACATATATGTAATGTTTGAGAGATTAGGCAGAGAATGATGCATTATACCTCAGTTTAAGTATTCCATCATTACAGTCTCCTCTTTAATTTTATACACTCACTATCGGTGTGCCATTCTTCCCTATTTTATGTATTTTTCTAGCTAACTTCTCATAGGCATCCTCCACTCATTGTAGCCAATACTCAAGAATAATACAGTTAAATTGCAAATATAATAACAACAAACATAAGATAAATTACAAATATAATAACGGCATTAGGATAGAAAAAAAAATACCCAATGCCAATTTACTAAGAAGAGAAATGTTGCCATTGTTAAAAAAAAATTAAAGTCAAGAATGAACATAAAAGAGACATGTGGCATTACTTTCCATGCATGATTTTTTTCTTAGAATATTTATTTATAAATACCATAAGCATAATGAATAAATAGTAGAGTCGAACTTAAAAAATGCACCGATATCTTACCTAAAGGTAGAGAATCAAATGCCGTGATAATCTAGAAAAACCACAAAGAACATAATTGGAAAAACTATCAATGAATTGTTTCTATCTACCATTTGAAGGCTGCAACACCATGTAACGAATCAAACACTCGTATAAATGTTCCTTGCATTTTGATAGAAGTATAAAAGAAATTATAAATTAAGAAAATTACAACAGATATTCAAAATTTGAAAAAGTACCAAATAAATAAAGTTAATAAAATTCATTTCACAAAACAAAACATTCATATTTAAAAGATAAAAAATTGCTTACATACTAATCTCGTATCATGCTTATACACCTACATTGATATAAAGTCATGTTTATACACCTACATTGATATCATGCCAAAAAATCAAGCCTTACTTCATAATAGGAGCCGAGGCCAAAAAGATGGGTTGGGACATAACCAATTTTAGATAATTCAGCATTTACTTGCATATATGCTTACTATAAAATTTAAAAGCTGTAATGTAAAGATAAGCTCATTGTCTTGGCTAATATCAATTTCATTGTATCAATTATACCATTAAAGCTGGGTTGCAAATACAGAATTCAAAACACCATTTCCCCAAAGTGAAAGTTAAATATGTTAGAATACTATCTAGAAGACAATTGAGTTCTAAAATATCCACTATGCAACGAAATTACAAAATTACATGATTCCATGTTAAAACACAATCTATTAACTAGAATATTAACAACTTCACCTGGTTCCAAGCAACTTCAATCCCTTAGCAATCATCAAATCTCCTGTAGCTTAATTAAAAATAAAAGGTTGACGAATCTATTAACTGCCTATTTTCACATACTAAAAGAAAATAGGAAAGGAGATCAAATTTTGATCAAATCTAAAATAAGAGAGAGAAATGTGAATGGGATGACATAACTCACAGTTACGACACTATAATCCTACAATCCATAGTAGGTTTCTTCAATTACCATACCAAATAAAATATCTGAATTCAAAATTATTTAAAATAATTTGGGGTGTCAAATACACAGAAGTTTTTTTATGAACAACCATATTTATAGTATTATATATGATAATTCATAATAATTAGTATTATATATGATAATTCAAAAGTGATTTCCCTAAATCTTTTATTGATTTTAATCATTGACCTTTTGTCTGTTTAAAAAAATGGCACACAAATGGAAACCTCCATATTTTTAGCAAAATCTCATTTTCCTTTAAGTTATCCCAAATTAACGAAAATAACATTTTAATGATAGACAAAGATATAGTATTTCCATTGAACAATATCTCATATGATTTGGAGAATATGTCTATGTACCTTGAATCAAGGCTCAATTAAATGAAAGTATTGGGAGAATGGGATATATCTTTCTATGATTTCTATTTTCATTTTATCAATTTTTTATTTTAATAATAATTAATTTTTTATTTTAATAATAACAACTATATGATTTTAATAATCACTTTGAATTCAGAATTGGTTATCAAGGTTCAATTAAATAAAGAATATAGGGAGAATCGGTTATACTTTTCATATGATCTCATCTCCTCTTATAGACACAGTTTAATTATCTTAAATTATTTCTATTTTCATTTTATTGAATTTTATTATTTTAATAATAAAATTTTTATTTTAATTAAATGAAATTACTATATACTATAAATTAATATAATATTTAATATATGATATATAATTATAATTCGATTTCTATATTCTTCTATATTTTTATTTTTATTTTTAATATATTAATATATATATATATATATATTAATTTTATTTAAATTAAATTGGTCAATTGGAAGATTTTCCCAATTAATTGGTAAATTGAATATTTCCTCAATTAAATTAAACATCCTATAATTTCCACAATAAAATTTTCTACTTGATTATTTAATGGAGAGTAAATTTAATTAATTAATTAGTTAGATATGATTTTAGTAATTAATTTGAATTTAGATTTGGTCATCAATTAGATAATAAAATGACAAATATCAATTAAAAATGTAATGTTAAAAAATAGTACAACCAAGAATGAACATGAAAGAGACATATGACTATATTTGCTATGAATGATTTTTATCTTAGAGTATTTATAAATAAATATAGTAATTTACAACCTATAATTTAATGCATGATGCAATAATTAAATAATTTTATTTCCTTTTTTACTGCTAACATAGCAAGAAATGTATCCATGGCAACAAAAGTTTGGAAAAGATGAATACCCAATTATAATTAATTAATTAATTAGCATGCCAGTGCTCCTCTTTAATTATTTAAATTCAAATTTTAGAAGAATTTATTCTTCTAAATACATTAGGACAATATAAATGCACTTTTAAGAACGCCTAAAAATAATTTATTTCAATTAACACTCAAATTAACTCAAGAATAACTTTATCATATGAAAAAAAAATAGCATGCCAAAATGTCCAAAGTCGTCCAACTTTATATATTATTAATTTATTATGATATCACACTAACTATGCTCAAAATAGAAAATACTATCTGTGACCATCCAATTAATTTTGCTTTTATATACAAAAAAATTAATATAATCGAATTCAGATTTGATCATTTTCTTGAGTCATTTTTTAACAGTAATCATCTAATTATTTTTAAATGATTATAATTTATCTAATAAAATACACATATTTTATATGCACTTTAATCATAACTATCTAAAAATTAATAAGAACTAAAAAATGACCATAAAAAAAGACTAGATCTATTTCTAATATAATCACACCCATGATTTTCCATGAGACTCTATCGCAATTACTAAAAGCTCATTTTAAAATTTAATTCATGCTTCTCTATAAGTAAACCCTTTCGAGTTCCATATTAAAATTGTTTCGGGTAAAAGAACATAAAAACTCCTTTTAAAATCTTAAAAATCATTAAAAGTAAACTTGTATCGTGCCATAATTCATGAGTCTCTTACATAAGCATGAGATGACAGTAACACAAGGGCAGGATGCACGAAAGACATATCT
>JASKGM010093446.1:0-13096 GCA_034509205.1 Ceratonia siliqua
GATCCCAAATTACAGTTCTAAATTTACTTTCATAAATTTTGTACCATTCGTACATCCAAAATATCCAGATTCAGATAATTTTCATAATATAGACCAAGTAATAAATTCAGATAAATACACATATTACTTACCCCTTGATGCATGAGTTAATAAAAATTACCTCTTTGATAAATGACGTTATTTGAGTATGACATGACTCAAGTATGCTCTCCCCCTTAATTTTCTTGGAGTAAAGAATTGTATTCTACTCGGAGAAGTGATAAAGGAAAATGAAGATGACATAGGCGAAGAAAATATGAATGACATATTCTTAAATCTCGCGAATCTGATGTTAAAAAATTTGCCAAAGCTAAAAAGCATTTACAAGAAAGCCAAGCCTTTTCCTAAGCTAAGTCGCTTTTGGATAAAGGGATGCTGGAATTTGAAGAAGCTTCCTTTAAACTCCAACTCTGGAATGGATAGCTTGAAGGAGATTATTGTGGGAGAATCAGAGAGGTGGGACAATTTAGAGTGGCAAGACGAAGCCGTTAAGGACCAATTCCATTCAAAAGTTAGATTTGTAAGCGATTTCGATTTTGGTCCTTGGCTTGGCCATTGATTTTACTTTCATTTTCTTTCTCTTTTTTTTTTCTTTTTATTAATTATCTCTCTCTCTCCTGTTATCTAATAATCTCTTCTTATGTAAATTGAAACTCCCATCAACGTAAAGTTCACGTTAAGGATTTTTGACAGATTTTGATCAATTTTTTAGTTTTTTCATCAGTCATTGGCTTTTAACAATCGATTTTATGGATCTGACCAAAATAGTGGAAGGATTGGTGGTTGACTGGTTATCTAGTTTAATTTGAACGGCTGGAGAGTAGGAAAAACATTAACAACCGATTTCATCATATGTTTCCGGTTCACTAATATATATGGTGAAAATTTAATAATTAAATATCAAAATAATTAAACAATATATAATATATATAAAATATCATTAAATCACTTAATTACACATAAAATAAGTTTATAATAATATAGAACATGTGTATTATATTTATTTATATTAAGAATGATCAAAATAATTTTGTTTTGAGATAAAAAATCAGAAAAAATGTCCAAAATGACATCATTTAAATAAAAAATTAAAACGAAAAATTAAATTGTGTAAACCAATCTAGTTCATTGGTTTTTGATAGATTTTGCCAATTTTTCAATTTTTTGATCAGTTCACTGGTTTTTAGCAACCGATTTCATGGAGAGTAGCAACGAGCTTTCTCAAGAAGCAAGTGGAAAGATGACCTTCGATGCAAGAAGCAAAGAGCCAACTTGTCAGCACAATTACTTATCTTTTGTTTCCTTTATTTTATTACAAATTTAATATTAATATAATTTTGTGAATCTCCAAATTATTACTCTACTAAAATATTTAAGTATATATAGTTTAGATAGACAAATAATTTAACTAAATTTATATTTAAAATTAAATTAAATTATAATATTTTTTTAACTTTTGAAAAAAGTTTATATATATTTTTATAATAAGAGAAAAAGCTGTATAATTAAGAGATATCTTGAGAGAACAAAAAAAGTAATTTACTCAAAATTATATTTTGATATTGAAAATTGTCTTTTCAAGTATGTTTTTATATACAAAGCGCGTGGTAGCTAGCATAGCTAGTCAAAGTGAAGCCAATAAATCTCAAAAGGTAACTGAAGATAAAAAGCACAACGAACACACAAATTTATATTCATTCTTAGCTTGCTGGGATGACTTGGCCTTAATTACTTTCCTTTTCTCTAATGATCGAGCTTAGCTAATTAGTACTTAATATGACGTTATAAACATTATTTATAATCATTCTTATTTATATTTTATAATTAATTTATTCAATAATATAATATTATATATTTAATATATATATATTTTTTAAATCTCCTTTGACAACGGTTATTGAACCCTGAAATGGTCCCCTTCCTAGTTCAATCAATCATTCCATTTTTAAAACAAAACTGAGGATAACAAGCACAACAACGACCACATATTTCTATTCTTTGTCAAACCCGCCCCCTTTATATATATATATATATAATAAAAAAATTTCAATATATTGTTCTAATATTACATTTTATTATATTTTTAACATCTATAATTTAATCTGACATGCTATATATATTTATAAAGTCAAGATTAATCAATATTGTATAAAAAATTCATTAACATGAAATGGGATGATATTAATAAAAAAAATTATTTGTTATTCTTTTCTATTGCTATTAGTATAAAATTGTAATATTATAGAATTTATTCTCCTTGCTTTGAAATATTGTAATAAAAAAATTTTGGTATAGATCTTTTTGTTTATATAGATAAACTTTCATCTCTTTATGCTTTTACGGTCATTCTCGCTTGATATTCTTATTTTTGACAAAGTTACGACCTTTTGGCGTTTTAATTTCAACATACTATAATAGAGTTACATACAATCATGCAAACAATTTATATATGCATTGATAACCATTTTATTTTTCTCCATTAAATATTTAATTCTTCATTGATTGAATATAAGATTAATGAAGAGTTATTAAATTATTACCTTTTTTGAATTAAATTATATATAAAAGACTCTAAAGAAACCAATTCTCCCATAATATATATAATAATTTTGAATAAAAAACTATTAATTATCTTTTAATGAATAAAAAATAAACTAATATGTAATTATGCATATTTTATATGTATATATGATATAATCTATTTTTATTTGAAAAGCAATAAAAAGTATTGATGAGAAATTATTAAATAACTCTCCATTACTAGTTCCTTTTCTTTTATTTATTAATGCAGAGGTTATTGATAGTGAGGCTTGCACTTAGTTACTCATTCAACCAATTCAAGTGAAAAAGCATGTTTGTCGACTAATGTACATAGCTTACATGATGTTTTATAATTATTAGTTGTTTTTTAAGTATTTAATGAATATTATGTGATGTTTGAAAAAAAATTATATTGTGATGATTTTTTTTATATTGTACGTTATAAAATTTTAATTGTATATTAAGCCATTAATTTTTTTAATTTTCTTTTAATGAATGGGACGTAAAAGTAATGAAAACACTCATGGAGAATAGGGCGGGGACAAAGCAAAAAGTTTCAAAACGAGGCAGGGCCGGATCGTGAAAAAACCATCCCGATCCACCGAGTTGGTAATCCTAGTTCACATGTTTTGTACATTTTATATATATAGGTCAATTGATTATGAATGAACATATAAGTACGTGAGAGGTGAAATTCATTATAACCTATATCTAACATGGATATAAATTCATATAAGATTGCCTTGATGTATATATATTTTGTGGATCAAATGTATCTAAAAATTTCTGTATAGGGGGATTATATGCTCCTCTTGAGTAGCAATATTGGGGAGGAGGTTTTTTATTTTTAAATTTAATTTTTAAGTTTTTTATTTTAAAAAATAATTTAAAAGCATAAAAAATAAATGAAAATATTTATTTTATTTATTTTTTGTTTTTTATTCTGTTTTTTGATTTATTTTTATATATTTTTGTTATACAATATTTTTTAGTTTTAAATTTATTTTTTTAATATTTTTATAATTCTTTTCAATTATTTGTTAAAATAAAATTTTTTTAAAAAATTAAAAAACTAAAAAAAATTAAATTAAATTTCTCCCGTACTCTAGGGGAGAAATCATGCACCTTCTTTATATTGATTACTATTCTACTAAGTACTAATGAACCCCAAAGAGCTTCACTAACAGTTAAAGAGACGTATTCTCTACGTTGATTACTAGGGTCTAACTTTTGAGGCGAACATCTAAAATAATTTATGTCCTAAATGCAACAAGTTGATATTGTAGGAAATGTGTCCTTAAATATTGTTTGGAGAAATATATAATTTCAGTTGACATACAAGCTAGCCTGAGAATATTCTTAGTATAAAAAAAAAAAAACTTATTTATAAAAATAAGTTATTTTAAAGTATATGAAAAAATACCATATTCTATAATGATATAAAATAAATATTACAAAATTGTTTCGAAATTCATTATTTTTGGAGGGACGACCTAAAAATCCATTTATAAAATAAATTTAACAATTCTAATCGTTTTTGTTGATCTCGCTCTGCAGCATCATTTTGAATGCTTGCAATAAGTAAAACGATTGAAAATGATACATGTATTATTCAAAATGATGTCATTTATTACTTTTTGATATTTTACATCATATTAATCATTTTATTTTCGTGTACTATATATAAATATCTTGTATGTTTCTTAACATTTAAGATAATATCATTTTAAAATTATTTAAGGTATTAAAAAATAAATATAAATTTATAAAATATCATTTTAATAATCTTTTTAGAAATATTTAAATAAAATTATCTTACAATATAATATCATACATTGTGAGATTGGTAATTATTATTTCGCTTACATATACAAATAAGAAGGGTGAGGAGAATAATCGTGAATATATTAAGAAAAACGAATGGATTATTATAAATTAGACGTTTTTCTTTTTTTCTTTTATGATTTTAAAAAAGAACATGATCTCTTGTGCTTAATAATTTTTATTTTAAATTATCTTTTCTGTGTATGAAAATAAAGTAGCATCTGAATGTTATCTCACAAAGTCAAATTATGAATTACCCCACAAAGACAAATGAGGATAAGGAGAGCGCATCAACAACACATTCTAGTTTTTGTCTGCCTCGGTTGCTATTACTTTCTCCTTTTCCATTGAAGCACGCTTAGCTAACTTGTTTTCTTGATCCTTTCCCATTTCGAAAATAGAAGAGAGAGAGAGAGCCATGGATCTGGTAGCAACCATCTGGGAGGCAGCAAAGTGTTTGTGTAATAGCACTGCCAAACATGCCGCTTTTGTTTGCCATTTGGAGGAGAATTTACAAATCTTAAGAGACGAATGGAGGGATCTCCGAAGCCTATGGCAAGATGTGATAATAAGGTTCCAACAAGCTGAACGGATGGCACATATGCGACGAAGGACTAATGAAGTGGATAATTGGCTGCAAACTGTAAACTTTATGGAACAAGTAATTTACCTAATTATTGCCTAGCTATCTATTCATGATATTGAAAACTACTGGTAAACAACTGTTCAAAAACCATACTCTTTGAAGTAAAACTAATTAAGAAATTCTATCTCATCAAAAAAATTCACTCATTTTTTTATATTAACGGTCCGTTTATTTTAAACAAAAAAAATTTAAAAAGCAATTTCTCATTTTCCCCCATTTCGTACCATAAATCATTTTCCTATAATATGCCAAAGAGAAAACGCTTTCCTTCATTTTTTCTAAACAACAGAAAAAAAAATATTGTTCATAGAAAACATTTAAAAACAAATTTCACCGAAACAAAGGTAGCCTAAATTAAAATGAAATGAAATGGCTTAATGTCATTAGTTTGAAAACTATCTTATATGTTTTGACAGAAAATAGAAGATATTCACAACGATGTGCTAAAATAGTTCAAGTTAGGCGTTTGGATAAGTTTTGTCAAAAGAATGGTTTGTGAAGCTACAATACGGGAAAAGAGGTTGTTAAGACACTAGATTGTTTAAGAAAATTGATGGCCCGAGGACAAAATATTAAAAATGATGCGAATATGGCTTATGAACGTCCACCTAAACCCGTAGTTTAGATGCCTGTTCCTAAGACTGTGGGTATAGATTTGATGCTCAAGATGATATGGGATAGCATTGAAGAAGAAAATGTGGGCATAATTGGTTTATATGAAATGGATGGAGCTGGAAAAACAACCCTCATGAAGAAGCTCAACAATGAGCTTGCAAAGAGAAACCACAATTTTACTCTATTGATATGGGTCGTGGTATCTATAGACCGTGATATGGATAATATTATGGAAGACATCCAAAGAAAGTGTGGGATTTGTGATAATGTATGGAAGAAGAAAAGTAACAATGAGAGTGTCAGAAATTTATGAGGTCATGAAACAGAAAAAATTCATTTATTATTAGATGATATATGGGAAGAATTAGAATCGCATAGTGTGGGATTCCACACCCAAAGGAGACCAATCATTCAAAAATTTTGTTCACAACACGTTCTGAAAAATTGAGTGACCAAATGCAAGCTAAGAAGTTCAAAGTGGAGTGTTTGACAGATAAAGAAGCTTTCGATTTGTTTCACATAAAAGTGGGTGTAGAAACTTTAAACTCAAATTGAGATATCTGAGGGCTAGCATGAAAGCTTGCACAAGAATGCAAAAGATTGCCGCTTGCACTAATTAGAGTAGGATGAGCCATGGCTGGCCGAAAGAACCCACAAGCAAGGAAGCATGCTGTAAATGAGGCAAAAAGTTCCCCTTTAGAAGTTATGGAAAAGGAAGTGTTCTTCATCCTAAAATTTAGCTATGATAGCCTTCGCAATGACACAAAAAAGGAATGTTTCTTATATTGTGCGCAACCCATTTACATTGATGATCTTATTCATTTTGGATTGGAGAGGGATTTCTTGGTGAGCATGATTGCATACATGCATGATCCCTATAATCACGGGGAACGTATTGTTGAAAGCTTAAAGCTAGCATGCTTGTTAAAAAGTAAAGAAAATGATTGGGTCAAGATGCATGATATAATTGGGACATGGCATTATGGTTAGCTCGTGACCAAGATCAAAATAGAACAATAAAAAGTTCTATTGCAATGAAAAGCGTCCAATTTTGAGCAAGTGACTAGCGTAGGAAACCACCATTTAAATGACATTCTACAAGCCTTTGCATATACAAATACATTTACAATCCTGACCTATCAAATTAAGCAAGTGCACAACAACATTTTAACGATACAACATAAGTTTGTAGTCCAACTGTCCATAACATTAAACCTTGCTCCATTAGTCTTCCAGCAAATTCTTCAAAGAACCTGGTGAGAAAATAAACATAAGCCCAATGAGTGGGAAATTTTTCATGTACTTATAGATACAATCACCATAAAACTCAATATAATTGTAAGTTTTAAGTTATAATTCATGAACTTGCGTATATGTAAACAAAGGTGAATAATGTATATCTTGATATATAGAAAATCTATGTACTTTTGAAATACTTATAATATATATAGACATATAGGTACAGAAATTCAAATGAGTCAAAACGAATTCAAATTAGTATCGTGTTGTCATCAAAACATAAATCAGATTATATCCAACAAAATAAATTAGATCAAATTCGAGTCACTATTACGTTTCGATCAAAACAAGGTTTGAATTATATAGCTATAAAATTTTTAGAAGGATAAAATATTCATAAAATATGTTTAACGGAAAATAAATGTAAATCAGGGATGATGAATCCAAAGCCTCTTCACATGAGGAACTCTGTCAGATACAAATAACATATATCATATATTCACTTCAGAGCATAACTCCCTGTTAGATACTGATAACAGAACACAGACATCCAGAGCAAAGCTCTTTTCAGATACAGATAACATATATTCAGAGCAAAGCTCTTTAGGATATTGATAATAAATATTCAATTTAGAGTAAAGCTCTCTATGGAAGTAGATAAAGGATCCAGCCAAAACAATTTTCATACACTTATTGTCACGCCCCAATTCTGAGCATGTGACCAGCATAAGAAACCACCAATAAGATGGCCCCCTATAAGTCTTTAGATTTACAAATGCATTTAACATGAAATAACTCAAACCATAAACAAAAATGCAGATACAATAGACAAGTCCACCAGGACACATAATATAGTCCTCCGTGGCCCTGACACAAATAACCAATTTTGTGTTGCAACACAATACATTATCATTAATATTATGCAAGACCTCTGATCACATAAGACAATGCTATCACCTAATCCAACTGTCCGAGATCTTTAAGGGCTTCTCCATTTGTCTTCCAGAGAAATTTATATGAATTTACAAATTGAATGTGGAAACCTGCAAAAAAAAATTTAACTGGGAAAAATAAAGGAATGAGTCATATAGACTCAGTGACGAGGAAACTCGTACTCAAGGGTATAAGTTTGAAAATAAATTAGATATATTTAGTATAAGTAAGGGTATATGAAAGTATATTGAATCCCAAGTAAAGAAACTAAAATCACATCAATATTATATTTTAATAAAATAGAAATCAACTAGAACTGTCAAAGGAATTAAATTCAGTCTCAGGTTAATATCCCACTTTTGCCCAGAACAGAAATCAATTTATGATCACCCAGCAAGTCAAACATTAACAAGATGAAATATTTATGAACAATAAATATGCTCAAATGGAATAAAAGCAAGTCCAGAAGGATGAATCCAGTGCTTCTTCACATGAAGAACTATAACAGAAACAGATAACACGTAGTCGATATTCATTTCTGGAGCAGAGCTCCTAGTCAGATATAGATATCAGATAACAGATATCCCAATCCGAAGCCAAGCTCACGGATGGAAATATTCCAAAACATAGTCCATGGACATTCAGATAAGCTAGGTGCACCTAAGGTTTCTCTATGGAAGTAGCTAAAGGATTCATCCAAAAACAATTTTCATTCATCACATAAATTTAATCACCCTTGTAAAACTGTCGATGAAAAAAAATCAGTACTTCATTGCTCAAAAGAAATCATAACAATAACAATAAAGAACAATAAAACCATAAGTTTAAAAATTAAGAAAGCATTATTAAAGAACAATGTAAATTGGTTATCATAAACAATATATATGCATATATAGAAAATTCTTGTAACCAAAGGTAGAGAATTTCCACTCACATTATTAATTTGAACCTTAAAACCCATTACCACTATTCTTGAGGACTCTAGCCACACCAAGCAACAATCATGATTCGTCCTTCACCCTTGGAGATTCATTTGAAGCCAAACAGCTTAGGGAGAGTTCTTTGAAGAATCCTCAATTCTAACACCATAACCAAGAATTTATGGTCAATACTACAAAAACTTATTTGAACCAAGAACTAGAGTTAAGCAACCTCTCTAAGTCGTTTCATGTCACGACCCAATTCAGGCACGTGACTGGCGTAAGAACTACTGTATAGCAGTCCTCACAAGCCTGATAGACAATAAAGCAAACAACGACAATAACTAATAATAAAATATCACCATTTACCAACCAAAGCCCAAAATCATGCCTGCATAAATTTGAACATAATCTCCCCTAAAAAGTGAGGGTTCCCAGGGGTACAACAGTCACAAATAGAAGTGGACAAGCCCACTTTAACCTCCAAAGGCCTCAGTGGCCACCACAGAACAGTTCATAGTGCAATCATAAGTTCTTATACTATTCACACACAACTAACTTTACATGCATAACATTGTCTTGCACATGCAAAAATGGTTAACTGTCCACAAAACATCCATAAGGTGCTCCATTGGCCCTTCTAGAATTAACCCACTAGAATTCCAATGGCAGGTTTCTAAGATGCCAGACGATCTGAAGGTGAGAGCTCTGCAACGCTATCTGAAAAATTGAAAATGAAAAAATGAGTCTACAGACTCAGTGACTAGAACTAACCCCACAAAGTATTAGTTTATGAAACAATATCCGAAGTACAACACATATTGACAAATCCATAATAAATAATAACTGCAAAATTATTTAATAAAGAAAAATAAAATTTTCTTGATATAAGCATAATTCACAGAAATATAAATACATTCAACCGGATGAATCCATTGCTTCTTCACAAGAGAAACTCTCTCACACATTCACATATGTCATACACTGCACTGAAACAAGTTGCCTGTCAGCAACAGCATCCAGATCACTGTAGTATAAATCTGGAGTAATCTCACGGATAACACTGTGTCAAATATGGTCCATGGACAATCACTTAAACTAGGTGCACCTAGGGTTTCTCTAAGAAAGTAGCTAAAGGATCCATCAAAAACACTTCATAATTTCGCAATTCATGGTATGTTAAATAATAGAATATAATAAAAGAGAATAGCTTCTACCCGATATATAATTGCAAAAAAAATCAAATACTTTTCACTGTCCACTCACTTTTATACAAAAATAAGATAAAAACTTAAATAATGCCCAATCACTTCATGTAGCTATGGAAATAAAAAAAAATATTATTGCCAAACATAAAAATTTAATTAAAAAGGGCATTTTCCTCTCAACTCTTCTAAGTATTAAACCTCACATGTCTAGTATGTTTCAAACACTAAATAACATTTAAAAGTGGATAATTCCACTCACCTACACAGAATTTGAAACTCTACCTTCCGTAGCACACATTGTCTTGAATTCTTGAAGGTTCCTGTTGAAGCTAAGCTAATTGAACTCCTTGACATTTCTTTCACCCTTACTTTGATAATATCTTAAAGTTTCACTATAAAGCTCCAACCTTCAATCCCCCCACTAATCGTATGAGCTTACTTGCTATAAACTTGAGAAAATTCTACTGAAAACATATCATTTGAACTTGCTTACCCACATACACTAGAATCAACCGAAAAACAGGGGAGGAAGAAAACTCACGGTTTTTTGGAGCAAAAACATAACAAAATTGATCTATATTATAAAAGTATGGAATTCCCAAGTTAAACCCATACAATATATGAACTACAGCGGGAAATAGAACAATAGAAAGCAAGAGAAAAGGGCTGGAACAGCTGTGAAATTAAACAGCAAAATAGAGCAATAGACAAATACCAGTACAGCCCAAAAGAATCATAAAACAGCAGTAATAGAAACAGCAATAAGGCACCAGCAGAGGAAAAGAAATAGAACTGAAAAAAAAACACCCAACACAGCAGGAAACCGAATATTACAAGGTTCGAAAGTCATGCTGGAGTAGCTAGAGTTCTCTGGATCATATATGCTTTCTATTCTCTAATACTTTGTGCAACTAAATAAGGAAGGAAGAAAGAAAAATCCAACCGTGGCAATTTCTTAGAGACCCACGTACACATCCTGAAATTTCTAAAAGGCAAGTCTCTAAAAACTAACCCCCACATTAATTATAATTACGGAATACCACACATATTTATTTTTCTTTTTTAAGCTTTGCACATAATCTATATCTTTATTTCTATTTTATTATATATTTATATATTCATGTATTTAGGGAATTTGTCCAATACACTCCACTTTATACTACTTATTTAATTACTTATTCCCACTCAAGTTAAGATATTTCTTGAGGAAGGAACCTTACATTTCATCAACACATTAAGATCATCCTAATCAATACTCTATTTATCTAATACCATAACTACCATCTAAATTACCCATGTTCTATTTATTTATTTATTTCATTCGGTATTTAAAGCTAATACCATGCACCAAACGTATTGCTCTTATTGCCTATAGCTTAGTTTTTCCTGTTAGATGTCTAAAACCAAAGATTAGATTTCGAATTTTACCTTAGGAAGTCAATATTTGAGAAATTAGTAATGGGTGGTAGAATGGGTATTACACTAGAAATCTCCAATACTACCAAGAATTTTCTTGAAAGCAGCGACTTTCTCACCCCACACCTCACGCCCAAATCAAAAATCTCATTAATTCCAACAAATGCGTTTGTCTACCAGCAATTGAAAAATACTCTGCTATTTCAAACCAGGATCTTCAACGCATCTCGGTTACTCCATTTTATGATTCCTAGACATTGGTACCTTCCTCTCAGTTTCTCGCCTGTACTGTGTTGCTATTTTCCCCACAAAAATGCTACACTTTGATTTGGTAGTCTGTACGCACTTCTACTTGTGCAAGAGAGTAAGCTGGTTCGTTCTTAATAGAAAAAAAAATTGGTTCTCGACTAGTAGTTCTGGGGAAAAATGTATAAACGTCAGATTAAAGAGGAATTGGTCGAGCTTCAGGGAAGAAGAGAACAAGGAGAACTGCAAGGGAGATAAGGCAAAAAGGGAACTCTCCAAAGTACCCTAGAGTTATGTAGAAAACACACTGATATATTGTCATGGCAACTCACCAACCTCTATAAAATCTCATTATTTTAAACTATGTTGAGTGGGAAAATAATAAACAATTAAATTATTTAAACGAATAAATCTTTTTAAAGAAAAAAAAGTTGATAAATAAGGAAAAGAAAAAGCTTGGATATTTTACTTTTTAAAGACTTCATGGTTAGAAAGAGTTACACGTGACATTGTTGGAGCCATTTGATTGTCTTGGAGAAGTGTTGTAACAGGAAAAACACACTTGGCCATTATAGAACCATATATTGACTATTTAGAATGGAAACTTGAGGACTATAGCTTTGTGTCTTTTCTAGTGACTTCCCCCAACTCTCTTAGACATTTTCTTTGTGCGTACGTGGCATCCTATGATATTTCCGTGGGTGTGGTAGTTAGAAATTTTCTAGAAGCTACCAGTTTATGGCAGCAAGAGATAAAGCTCATGTTTCTCCTATGGCGGCTCTAAGGACCTCAGCTTCTTGCAATCCTCAACTCTAAAATTGTTATGTGATTCGGAAGCCATTTTACCTCTGTCCCCAGTTGCAATCTTACTTCTTTATGTGATTTCCCTCTATTTTTCGGCCAAGTGGTGCTGTTGTTTTAGATGTCAGTTTATCAACCCATCTTCGACCAACCTCCAGTAGGCATTCAAGGTGTAGTTCTGAGTTGGTTCTACTATTTTTTTCCCCTTCTCTTATTTTAGCCTCCTCACTTAACCGCCATCACAATAACAGCTTGGTAAAACAGAGCAACTTATGTGTTGATAAGACAACTAGTCTCCTTTTCTCCAAACCATCAACAATTATGCAGGAAGTTGCACTCTTAGGGGCTTTTATATGTGTTCGAATGGACTCTAACTTGGGTACCTTGAAGCATTAATTGGTAAGAGGGTTGAGATCCTTAATATTTTTGTCTTTTGTCAAAGCTTTTCTTATTAATTAATGTTAATGCTGGTGGGGCAGAAGTGAAGGAATATTTCTATGGGATTTTGGATGGAGGATGCTTTTGAGGTGTTGTTTAGACTTCCCAAAGAAAAGACTTAGTTCTGACATCTGATTAAGCAACATAGTTGGCATAAAATGCCATACTTTCATATGTTTAAAGAAATTTAAGCAAGTAATGAAAATTATAGTATCCATAGATAATTGGTA
>JASKGM010093457.1:0-13096 GCA_034509205.1 Ceratonia siliqua
TGGCTGGTGGGTCATCAGTGAGGTGTCCAGCCATGTCAATTCCAGATAAGTACCTCCGAATGGTTCTCTGCCATTGGATAAAGTTCTTACCACTCCCATTTAGCTTCCTGTCTATAATTCTAGAGGAGGAAGTTGTTATCTCAGCATCCAGTTTCCTGTCCTCATCAGCCATGGCAGAAATGGGAAGAAAATGGAATGGTAAAAATACTCAAAATGAAGAAAGTGAAATTGCAGAGAGACTCAGACAAGTGCTTAGAAGAACACCACAGATTCAGAATATTGCAAACCAAATAACAAATAACCTCTGGAACCTTGGCAGTTAACTTGCAAAGCGACTGTTTTCAGCTAGCCCGACCACTTGCCGGGGCACATTGACCTCCGACGAGCACAGACAGCGCTGACCAACCCTCAGGCACCAGCCCCAGCCACCGGCGACACTCCTTGGCCGCTAACCACGCGACACTCGCTTGTCGCAGATTACCTACTGCTTTGCGCGTAACACCCGCGCATGAGCAGAGTAGAAGAGAGGAAGAAAAGGAAGAAAGGGGAAGAGGAGAGGAGAAGAACTTAGCTCAGAGGAATCAAATAGGCTCTGGTACCATGTAAGATTAAGGGAGAAAGAAGAGTTCAGAGAGTTGAGAGCCTTGTAGCCGTAGAACATACCCCTTAGGGTTGGCCCAACACTATATTATATAGGAAATCATATTACATTCTAAAGGATAGTTTTACCCTTACAACATACAGGGATAGACAATAATATCCAAATACACTAACACTAACAATATTGATTGTTGATGTTTGCTAAGTTACAAAGGCTGGATTTCCTTAAACATGCGTTACCCTCTGTCAAGGTATAAAATCTCTATTCACATTAAACCTATGCCTATTGTCGTAGTTACATATATTAACATGAATGCATTACGATTTATGAACTCTTAACATTTATCATAATTTACCTAAATCATAACAAATGGTCACGGAGAAGTGCATCTATTGTCGTGAGTACACTATCTAGGCTTAATAAATCCACCAACTAACATCACACTTCAACTTCCATTCCATCATGT
Source organism: Ceratonia siliqua (assembly GCA_034509205.1). NCBI lineage: Eukaryota > Viridiplantae > Streptophyta > Magnoliopsida > Fabales > Fabaceae > Ceratonia > Ceratonia siliqua. The sequence continues at coordinate 1,068 of JASKGM010093457.1, forward strand.
GATGTCTTAAACAAGCAAATCATGACCAATAATATTGCAAGCATTTAACATTAATTTATTAAGTTGTAATAGTAAATATTCTTACACAACCAAAATCAATTTATAACAAAAGCATTAATGACTACATCCCACTCCTAGAATAAATGCTTAGCTACTCAAGGTAACTAAACTAAAATAGGAATTATTCAAGAACATTATCATGGTAAAAACAGCAACTTCAAATCAGAAAAGTTAAAGAAGAGCAAAGAAGAACTTCAATGGAAGACGGAAAATGGGTCTTCTTTCTTTTCGGAATTTCTGCACCTTCTTCAGAATGGGTCCTCATAAGCTCCCTTCTTCCTTGCTTGACAGCTGCTGATTCGCTCCAGAAATTAACACCTCATGCCACTGATTTCCTCCTAGCTATTTTTCACGAGTGCCCTAATTCCCCCAGTAGAAACACAATGTTTTGGAATGGGCAATTGAATTCTTGATGTGTTTTTCATTTAGATCAGCTATTGCATTTTAATTAATTCCATCTTACACTGCTCTTCGCCTTTTTACTATTGCCAGCTAGCTGATTGGTTCCCCTCTTCTGACTGACTTGTAAGAGCATTAGAGTATTCAGATAGCATAATTTGGAGTTATGCTCTTCAGGAAAGTTGTAGAATTCCTTCTCAACTTTCCAACGAATATGGATTTGTTAAATTTGGACTTCCGAAACTCCAAATACAAGTTAAAAACTGAGACAGGGTTTGGGCTGCTACTATGCTTCTAACATATGGGAATGCCTTGGGTTTTGCTATGTTTAGGCTTCCAAATGTCAGAACTAGGTCTTGCACCCTTTATGAAAGTTGTCGGCTGTTATCTTATCTTTCCGATAAGCTCGAGAACACTTGAAATGGAGGTCTATAGCTCCAGATATGATTCATATATCAGACAATGTTCTGGTTTACTATAACTAGCCTAACTTCAATTGACTCTGTAAACTTAGCCCCAATTTGTTTCTCTTCCATCAACCTAAAATTAGCTTGAAGCAACACTTAAACTCCTGAAAGTAACAAACAACCAAAATTAATAAATGTAAAACATACTTAAATTTGTAGATAAAATAGCTTAGAACGTATAAAACACTTTAAAATATCACACTAAAACCTAAGGAAATATGTGTAAAATATCATCACATCACCTTTGGCAGCCGAACGAGCTTTCAAACAATCAACTTGTCCATCAAGGCCAACCATGATAGTATAAACCCATCGGTAACAACCAGGAGACTTACTAAATGGTAAGGGGACTAAATCGCAAGTGCCACTAGAATGCAAAGTAGCCATTTCATCAACTATGGCCTGACACCATACTGAATCTGAAAGAGCCTCACGAGTAGTTTTAGGGATAGAAACAATGGATAAAGAGGAGACAAAATAATATGGTGAAGATAGTCGATGATAAGCTAGAAAGGTATATATATGGTGAGGATTTCGGGTAGAGCGATTACCTTTTCGAAGACGCATGGATGGCAGGTCTGTGGTAGGTGGAGATTCTGGCGTAAAAGGCGAGTCAATGAGGATGCAGGTCACGAGCGTCGGTGGTATACTTGGAGCGGACGATCATTGACTGGAGGTGGAGTGGACTCAGGAGAAGCAAGAGGGGGTCCAAAATAAGAAAGAGGAAGGAGATAAAAAATAACACTACACTCGACAATAGACAGGGAATAGAAAGAAGGCATAGAAAGTCACATCAGCAGTGAGGAAATAACACTAAGTATCAGGGGAATAACATCGATAGCCTTTCTAAAGACAAGAATATCCCAGGAAGATGCACTTGATGGACCAAGGAGAAAATTTGTCTTGCCCAGGTTGTAAATTGTGAACAAAACAAGTGCATCCAAGGATACAAGGTGGGAGAACATAAAGCTGCTAAGTCGGGAACAAAAGAGAATGAGGAATTTCATTATGCAACACTGAAGAAGGCATTCGGTTAATTAAAAAATAGGTAGTAAGAACAACATCAACCTAAAAATGAGAAGGGACGTGATGATGGAGTAAGGGAGTGCGAGCAATTTCAATAAGATGACGATTTTTACATTTAGCCACCCCATTTTGTTGAGTCATATGAGCACAAGATGACTGATGAAGAATACCCTATGAAGATATAAAGTTATTAAAAGGGGAAAAAAAAATATTCACGGGCATTATCACAGTATAAAACACGAATGGAGATATTAAATTGATTTCTTATTTCAGCACAAAATTCCTAAAAGATACCAAACAAATCAAGACGAGCTTTCATTAAAAATAACCAAGTACATCAAGAATAGTAATCAATGAAAGTGAAAATATTGAAATCCCAAAACAGAAGTGACACGACTTGGGCCCTAAACATCAAAGTGTACGAGTTCAAAAGGAGTTGAAGCCCGATTATTGACACCCTTTGGAAATGAAGTACGTGACTGTTTTCCAAGTTGTCACGACTCAATCTAAAGTAGACAAACTCGAAAGACGCAGAACCATTCAGCAGAGATTGGATAGACTAGGATGTCCCAAACGGCTATGAAGAAGGGTAGGTGACTCAATGGATGTGCAGACAACTGTAGATGAGGGCAAAGTGAGGTGATAAAGTCCCTGGGACTCACACACTATGCTAATCATCTATCCTGTAACCCGGTCAAGCACAAGAACAGAATTGTCAGCAAAAATAACATAGCAATTACGGGCATGAGTTAATCTGCTAATAGAAATGAGATTAAAAGGACATATAGGAACATTAAGAACAGAGTCTAGAGGCAAGGAAGGAGTCGATTGGGCTTGCCTAATGTCTTTAGCAACTGTTTTGGAACCATTTGCAAGGGTAACAGAAGGAAGACAACTAGAACTAGTAATATGAGAGAAAAGACAAGGGTTACCAGAGATGTGATCAGAGGCACCAGAATCTAGAACGCAAGGTCTGAGGGTAGGAGACTGAGCAATGCAAGCAACAAAATTACTAGTGTGGGCAACAGAGGCAACAGGTGTGGATGGCCGTTGAGCTACAAGATATCGAACATAGTTCTCATAATTAGCTCCAGTCAACACAAGAGGATCCCAGCGGAGGCGATGACTGTCCTTCTGATTCAAGTACACCAGCAATTTTAGCAATATTGGCAACACGAGGTGGACAACCATGCAACTTAAAACACTGGTCCTTTACATGGCCCCACTTATGACAATAATTGTATTTAGGCATTCCCTCCTGAAAATTTTTATTTTGTCTTCTTTATTCTCCCCTGGTCTTGGTTTGTGTAGCCAACACTGAGGATTCGATAGTTTGGATGGAAGAGCTGGCAGGTACTGCTATTGGAGAAGAGACACAAAGCAACTAAGTATATACATCTCCTAGAGAGGGTATAGTAGGGCTACCCAAAATCTAGTCACGAACTATTGCAAGCTCAGGCCAAATAGCAGTCAATCATAGTAGCATAAAGAATTGATCTCACAATCAATCCAATGTAGAGGGTTTTGGCCTTATCCCACAGCAGATAACAGTTTTTATATGCCCTATAAATAGGGTAAAGTTTAGGCTTAATGGACTGCCACAATAAATTACATAAAAGAGCATGTCTTCTTCCAAACAACCCTTTCAATATCTGGTATATTATCAATTTTGTTGGTTAAGTGATCTTCAACCCTTTGTCCCGTAAACCATAATTTAACTGAAGCAACCTAAGACATATAATTGACACTCCCAGAGAGTTTCTCAATAGTAATAATAGGAGAATAAGTGAAAATAGGGGTGAAGTTACTCGATTTGTTGACTGAAGTGACTGAAGAAGTATTGCTTGACATGATTTGGATGGAAGGCAACTCTAAGAAACTTGAAACAAGGTTGCAAAGGACTGAAAAGGCCTAAAAGAGGTGCAAAAAACCTCGATCTGAATGATCTAGCAGCAAAAGACAGTGTGTGGACCAGAGTTTGACGATGTCATTCCGGGATTTTACCGAAGGGAGCTCTCTAAGCATGGTAGTATGGTAAGAAGTGGTAATAGCCACTGGGAAGAGTATGAACCAGATCTAACAAAGTTGACGGATGGGTTTTGAACATTACTAACACTTACACGCTGAAACTAGAGTTTTCTCTCACCAAGCTCTAATACCATGTGAAAGTTACAGAGAGATAAAGAGAAATCCTGATGTGGGAAAGTTTGTAAGTGAGTATGGTCACCTATTACAGCTTAGTATATAGGAGAAATAATGGGTCAATGGGATGATATAATACAAGGCCTAATACTATCTATATACAAGAGAATATATACATGAATCCAACATATACATTTAAAACTCTATTCCAGGAGTTGGATGTACAGTAAAAGAAAATTTTCAGAATTTGACTTTAGACGAGGATGTTTCTTCTTGACTAATTTTTAGGCTTTTCTTGCAGGTGATATATATATAGAATCAGTTATTTTAAATGTAGTTTAATATCATTCGTAGATTTTGAATTTGCTATATTTTTAATGATGTTAAAAAACAATCATTTGTATATTGTATAATTTTGATTACCCCAAAGCTATTGTTCAAGTTATATGCAACTGAAATAGCTGGAATAGGTCATGATTCAGTTGGGCTTTTTAGATCATGTCTGAGAATGGAGTGTTTCTATATACTTGCTCTTTCAGTTGCCTCAGATTTCTTTGCTAGTCTGCAACAAATGTATACAACTGGCATGATTTAGAAGGGGGTGGCATGCTTGTCTGTTCAAAATTTACATGGAGTATTGTCTTGTATATTTACGCATTTCTCTGATGGGATCAGATTGCTTTACCAATTATTGATATGCTGTATTACATCAATGCAAAATTATGCCAAAGAAATTTGAGTGATGTATCACATCCAGTGAAATCAAAGGTGCAGAAAGGCACCTGAGGAGCTGAGCCGAGGAGCCAGAAGGGGTCCTTGCCTACTGGTGATTGAGGCGCGCCCCTTCAGCCAGGCACCCTCCTCTGGCACCTTTCTCGTGTGGCTAAGGCACTCGCCCAAGGCGCCTTGTGCACGCTGTGTTTTTTAAGATGTGTGTGTTTGTTTTTGGTAACAAAACAGGATAAACCATAAAGGTTGATTCAATAACAAAAAGTAAGAGGGAAAAGTGGCCACTTACTTAAAAAAATTGCTATCTAGGCTGTTAGTTATTTAGGGTTTTTCTAAACAAAGTCAAAAATTAGAGAAGTCCAGCACCCTTGGACCACCAGTAGGCAGCAAGGACCACGACAGCCTCATCTCAAGGTATTGTTGATGTTTTGTTTTTTCAAACTTAGTCTTCTACCTTTGGTGCCCTTCTCAGTTCATCTTTCCATGGATTCTAGGGCTGGTTTTTGTTTTTGTTTAATGAAAGTAGACTTTAGTGCACTACTGCACTATATTTCTTTTTTTGTTTCGTTATGAATTGAATTCATGGCTGCAAGCCAGCCTTTTTCCTTTGTGATTTTGAAGTGAACTTTATACTTCATGAATATGACTTGATATCTTGAATATTTCACTGTTTTATAAGTTTATTATGCTTGAGTGGTTAGTTTATATGTTAAATCTTCGCACAACAGTATATTTAGTTGTTAATTATTTATATATCATATTTTCTGTTTTTTTTTTCCCTATGTTAGTGCCTTGCTTCACTCGGGCGAGTGCTTTTCTAGCACCTGTTGCCTCAAGTTGCTAGGGGGGTCTAGCGCCTTAAGGGTGCCTTTTGAATTTAACTACCTTATTTAGATATCTAAGTTATAGTGGTATCATGCATCTCATAAAACTATAACTGAAATGCTGTTGGTGCAGATGCTTGGTAACTCATTTGAGCGAAAGCTTGCAATTCTGAAAGGAAAGCCACATATCCTAGAAGTGAGTGATTTGTATAAAAATTACATATCATTTTGAATATATAACTTTATTTTGTCCAATTTATTTTGTCTACTTTTGGAATATTTTTTTGCTAATTTCCTGACTCATTTGCTATACCACTTGATGGAGAATGAAATATTCAACATATTATTAATTTATTATTGAGATATTTAATTAACTTTAATTTATAATTTGGACATTAACTATAGCTAGGGGATAGTTCAATTAGTAATTTTGGACTTTGTTTACTAATTGTTAGGGATTTACGTTAATTAGGTTTCCCACTTTCTTCCAATACATTAGGATTTCTTTTCAATTAGTTTGATAGGCAACTAGCTTGATGTTTCATATTTTAGTAGAGATTGGATTATTAGGATTTTTTTTCCTTATTTTAGTAAATAATGATTGCGTTTGAGGTTTAGTTTTGGGTATTGTTGATGGTTATTGGTTATTGATATAATCTAATTGGTTTTTATTTTTTCTTTTCTATCTCTTTCTCATTTTCTCTGTAAATTTCTCCTTCTCAACTATTGCCACTAGTATTATACCATATAACACCATAAGATTGTTTTTGGTTTGGGTTTTATCTTTGGCATCCAAGATTGCATGTAAACTCATGAGTCCAATACAAGTTTAACCAGTTTAATTTTTGCCCCTTTTTGGGCCAATTTTGGCCATTGAAAACTTAAATATTTGAGGTTATTGAAATGCCGAGTGAAGCCCAGCTGATAAAACTTAAATAGTACCAATATTTTAGGAAAAATCCAATTTTGGCCCTCGAAAGATGGTGGTGCTATCAATTTGATACTTCGCAGATTTTTTGCATCACGTTGGTGGTACCATAGATTATGATTTTGTTTCAATTCTACCCTTCTGGGGTACCGAAGTGATATAAACAGCAAATGGATGGAAGGGTAATCTTTTTTCAAGGTACGTGTTAATTGTATTAATTACTGATTTAGTTCTAATTGAGGAGTTAAGATTTGTATTTTGGGAATTAGAGTGTAATTATTGGGGAATTTAGGATTTGAGGGGCTGATTGTTTGGATCTTGGGATTTCCTTTGTGTAATTGGATTAGGACTTTATTACCTAAGTGCCAAGTTAGGTTTTCTTGTCCTATTAGGATTTCCTATGCTTATACCAGACTTTATTTCAGTGTGTTTTCAGTTATTTTATTTTGGTTTTTCTTTTTTCCTGCATCATCTTAAATTTTTATTCAGGGACATAATAGAACCCCGCGGAAAGCAAACTCCAGGGACCCTACCCCTGATGGTCAAAGAAGCATTTCTGTCGGTTCCAATGGGCGAGGAAGAAGTAGTTCACCAGCTCCAGTCAGGAAACTCTTTGAAGGATCTCCTTCCTATAGTAGTCCTGGTAATAAGCATCCTTTTCATCAAATCCTGATGTGAAATATCTTTTCAGGACAGTTGTCTACTAGGTCTGTTAATGATTTCTTCTTTGGAATTATCAAGCCAGAAGTTCATACTTTTGGAAATTGTATTCACTCACCTATTTTTCACACCTGACTCAATTTGAAACATAAGCAGGATTAGTTAAACTATATGGGGATTGTTTTCCCCTTAATTACTTTGTTTTGTTTTTCTGTAGAACCTGGCCACAATGTTTCTATTCATTTTTCCTTACCCAGAATAATCAGTTCGATTTTCAGGTTCTCCAGCAACAGAACCAAGTTCATCATCTTGGACTGCAGAATTCTTTCAGAGGAACGGATATGAAGTCTACCCTTATGAGCGTCTGAAAGTGGTTTCTGGTAACCCAATAGCAGGCATCGATGTAACTGTAAGAGAGGTACCTCCTGAACTGAAGCAGTCTAGTCAGTTAGTTTTCTGAGACTTCAAACTCAACATCTTTATCTAGAACATGCTTTTTTAAAAAAATCATTGAAAAAGACCAATAACTTAAATTTCTTATAAAAAATCTAAAAATTAATAATTATGTGAAAGACCCAATCATATTTCTTACTGATTAACCAAATCTGAAACTGAAGAGCCAATTGTAAATGTGGGTTTATGGTCTTGAACATAAATGAAGTATTTTAGGTCCTATAAGAAGTTTCAGTTATTGTCTAGTTTTTAGTAGTTTTTCCATTTCCTTTTTATTGACCTAACTATAAATTGCAGTATTCCATAAGATCTGGCTCTACGTTGATTTCTGAACTTGATAAAATTTGTGTTGCAATTTAATTTTTGTCCAATAAATATCACCTGAAAAGGAATTCAAATAAGAGGCAATCGTCATGAGTTTCTCCTGATGGTTGACTCCCCTGAGAAAAAAATGAAAATGGAACATCAGGAACAATTGAAAGTAGTGAGGTTGATTGCAATGCTATGCCAGAATTGAAAAATGGCCAAAAATCATAGATGTTAAAACAGTTCTAACCTCTTTTATATGTTTTACCAGATGGTGGTGTGCATGAAAAAGATAAAAAAGAATTTTTTTTTTTCAAAAAAATAATTATAATTACTTTTTGATGAAGTTGAGGACATAAAACATGAAAAACAGTTGGAGTTCTCTATATTAATAGCACTACAGAGTAATGCATACTAAATGTGTGTCCAAGAAATTGACAGGTTATTATTTTAGAAATAATATAGAAAGTGTAGGATCATTAGTAGATAATGGGAGAAAAATAAGAAAAATGGAGAGATAAAGTGGGGTTTTAGTTATTTAAAAGTATTTTTTACGTTATTTTTACCTTTTATCAATTTATAAAAAATACTTGCAAATAAATTAAGGACTTTCTGAAAACCTATGAGATGAATAACGCAGATGAAAAACTGCCTAGCTCTCTTTTATTAGTAATATAGATAGATAAATTGTTGATACTATCTATCCATAAATTGTCTGGTTTGTTTCTAAACGGAAACAACAATCTTTTATTATTTTTCACCTGAGGAAGTCTGACTTGTTTTAAACACCAGAGCTTCTGTTGGTTGGAAAATGAATTACATTACTTCCATTCCTTTTTGCTTATTGTTTGCTAGTTGTTGGTCCTTTACTCCTTCTTAGCAATTTAGCATCAATTCCTAATTGTGATAGCATGAAGTGGAGGGTTTTTTTGTTGTAGATACACTTTCAGTCTCTTCAAGCAAAGCCAATTTCCCTTATAATTAATATATTAACTGGGATCTGCACTTTCTGATGGAATTAGGCATATTTATCCAATGAAGAGTTTCATGAGAAATTTGGAATGACAAAAGCTGCCTTCTATAAGCTTCCTAAATGGAAACAAAACAAGCTGAAGATGTCGCTTGATCTATTTTAGAGCATGTGTGCGAGGCCGCAGGTGTTGAATCTCAACTATTCCCTAGTACCAAAGACAGCGAGGCATTATATTGCAATTTGCAAAACTGTAGAATGATAAGAGTGGCTATCTTTATCAGATTTAGTGCATTCAGCATTTGAGGCTGAATCAGAGTGGTTATCTTTATCAGAAATTCATGTCATTATTAGTATGCTTGACCAGCTTACTATATTCTTTCTTTCATTTTTATGTTAAAATACACCATCATGATGGTGTGGGGCATGCTACAAGGAGGTTGCATATTGTTTTGTTTGAAAAGATCCTATATTTACTTTCATGGAAATATTCCATAGAGCTGACAGCATGTTCATTTCTTTGTTTTTTTTTTTTTCATTATATTAATTACTTGAATTGAAAAAAAAAATTCTTTTGCAAAGAAATTAAATAAAAACAAGGAAATTTACGCTTAACCTCCATAGACAAATAAACAATAAAATCAGCAACAAAAATAGATGGGAATTTTATGAAATATGTCGCTATCTATTATTGCCTCTGGCTCTTCATCGTTCAGAGGCAATAAGGACGCAACTCGCAAGCAATACTTTTTTCCCGCACTATTTGTATTTAGTGGTTTTTGTTTGTTCCAACTTGTGTGTAATGTAGAGTTTCACATTGCATGGTGAAAGGGTTTCGTTGAGTTCTTATGTTAAGAACTAGTTATAACTTGTTATATTTGGCTACCAAACATTTCTGAGCAGGCACAATGTTGTATATCATAGGTAGAAGTGGTAATCGATCTAAACTAATCACATTAATCCAAATTACATTGAATTATATGAAATTGATCAATATTGATTTAAATCAGTTTGTTTTTATTTTTTAAAAGTTACAATTCAATTAAATTGGTAATTATATATTTTTTCATTATTCATAAATATATTTATATTTATAAAATTTATTTGTCATTTTCATATATCAAAATTTTTTAATTAAATATTTAAATTTATTAAGTTTTAAGTATATAAAAAATAAAAAGTTTTTTACATTTAAAGTTTTTATAAAATAAACTTTAATTATTTACAATATAAAGTTTTAAACCAATTGGACTTAAATGGAGAAAAAAATAAAAAAATGATAATAAAACTAATTAAATTGAACTGAACTAAACTAATTTTTAATAATTAGTTTAATTCAATTTAATTATTTTGAATAAGTACATATTTTTAAATGCAAAAATCGGCCAAATCAAGTCAATGAATATTTTTAAATATACGTATTAGTGTCAATGGTGTCACATGACTCTTGACACCAATGATTTCAAAGCTTTAATATGCATCACTTTTGTCAATTAAGCCAATTCGTATTGGTTTGATTATTTAACTTTCGCTCATTCATTAATTGTGTTTGTAAATTACCTGTAAACACACTGTTTACCCAAGAAATTTTTTTATCCACAATGTATACTATGTGGGCTTGAGTAAATCATAGCGGCATCTATCATCACGTTGCCCATGCGTGGGACTCCAATTGAGTTTTGCTTGATCCTGATTGTAATGGCAGTTTGATCATCATGTATCTCCCCTTCATTTTGTTGGTCTTGAGTCTTGACAAAGAAATGGAGGCATTTTTCTTCAGACTGAAATTACACTTCATTCCGTAACTTTCCTTAAAGTTTGATAATTTCATACTCAATATTTTTTTTTATTTTTGAAATATTGGTGATTCTCTTATGAAAATATGAAAAAACAAAATTTACCTTAGTTTTTCATTCATCTATCGTATTAATATTATGGGTTAATTGATCTTTCATATATTTATAAGAAAGTTGAATATCATTTTCAAAATAAAAATAAAATGCCGAATGTTGTGTTGCCAAATTTCATAAGAAGTTATGCTAATTTACCCAATTCATCTCCTACCTTGAGCTTTCATTGCTTCAAATATTTTTTTTTCTAAAGATAAAATTTATTCATTAGGAATAACCCTCCATAATAGTAAGGATAAGGAGTTGCAATAACACTCAAAAATACCCAACCTAAACAAAACAAAGCAAAACCAACAAAAAGACCAGTACAAACAAAACACAGAACAAACCATTTCATGGGCTTCAGTTCAAACAAGGAACATTAGCAAAATTACTCTATGGTGGTTTCCACCATATTCTCCTTCCCACTTTGGCTACGAAGCTTCTTCCTCCCTTCAGTTCCTTGTATGTCTGAGGACGTTTGACACCCTTCGACCCACTCAAATTGTTTTCATATGATTCTAGTAGAGTGGATCGTGAAAGGTTGAGACAGTGTTAGTTTTTTATTCAAGCATCTCGACAGCCTCATCACCATCCTCGCTTTCAACTCCCCATGATCCTCTCCCTATTGATATGTCATTTTCTCTCCCTGTATTCATGCTTGCTTGAAGGGAGCATTGAGATGGAACTATATCACAACTGAGTTGCCAAAACTCGTTGAGGAAACCAGAAGGACCAATGTGGGAGAAAGTCCTCCAAACCAAAAGATGCAGGCGATGGCTATGGAGGCCAGCAGGAAGACATCGGCCATATTCTTCCCTGATATACTTGACAACATTCCAAGGAAGGAGAGCTAGGAAACCATATTCCCCTGTAAACACTAGATTTTGTCCCAAAAAAAAATATATAATAAAATATAAAATAAAATAAAATTATAATAAAAAAAACAAAAAAAATGAATAAAAAAAATATATGTGGTAACAAAAAAAAAGAATTAATTAAAAACAAAAAAAAATAAAGAAAGAAAAAATTTTGGTTTAGCCCATTAAACAAAAAAAAACGCCCCTGGCCCAATTAAAGCAAAACAAAAAACAAAAAAACCCTCAGCCCAAGGTTTGGCCCAACACACTCAGCCTATCAGAACCCCAACCCATTCCAACCGGAGCCCAAAAGTCC
>JASKGM010093468.1:0-13095 GCA_034509205.1 Ceratonia siliqua
TAGATTCTTTAGTTACAGAAGTCCTTCCTCACTTTGTTAATCAGACTTTGGTAACTAAGGAATTTGTTACAGAGCCGATGGAGCAATAACACAGTATTTTTATAATACTGAATTAAATGAGTTTGATAAGTTAGCTGCGGATGATGAAGTTAAGGATGAAGTACAAGAAGTTTTGGGTGCTGCCACAAGCAAAGCTGTAGATTCTACCTCTTTAGATAAAGCATCTCCATCAATAGTGCAGCCTCCAAAATTAGAACTTAAACATCTACCAAGCAACCTGAAGTACGCTTTCTTAGATACAGAAGAACAACTCCTGGTGATCATAGCAGAAAACTTGCAGCTTGAGCAAGAGAAACAATTGTTGGATATCTTAAGGTTGCATAAGCAAGCAATTGGCTGGTCTTTAACTGATATCCCTGGAATTAGTCCTTCCACCTGCATGCATCGCATTTCATTAGAAGAAGGAGCTAAACCAGTGAGACAACCACAGAGGCGACTCAATCCGTTAATTTTAGATGTTGTAAAGAAAGAAGTCAGCAAGTTGTTGCAAGCTGGCATTATTTACCCTATCTCAGATAGTGAATGGGTGAGTCCAATCCAAGTGGTTCCCAAGAAGACCGGAGTTACTGTGGTGACCAATGAGAAGAATGAACTTATTCCAATTAGAATTCAGAACAGTTGGAGGGTATGTATTGACTATAGGAGACTAAACCAAGCCACTAAGAAAGATCACTTTCCTTTACCTTTCATTGACCAGATGTTAGAAAGATTGGCTGGCAAGTCTCACTACTGTTTCCTTGATGGATTTTCGGGTTATTTCCAAATTCATATAACACCTGAAGATCAAGAGAAAACCACCTTCACCTGTCCTTTTGGCACTTTTGCCTATAGGAGAATGCCATTCGGTCTCTGCAATGCACCAGGAACTTTTCAAATGTGTATGGTAAGCATTTTTTCTGATTATCTTGAGAATTGCATAGTGTAGACCCGACTGGAGGTTGGGGATAGGGGTGTCAATTAGGCAAGGGTTAGGGCGGGTTTTGAGCCCAAAAAATAGGCTCTAAAAAATGAGGGCTAGGCCGAGTTGAGTTCGGTTAATTTAATTTAATTAATATTATTATTATTTTTTTATAAAACCTTGTAGTAGATTGATAGTAGAGTGGGAATGGGAATGAAAATTAAGTGCAAGACTTTGATGTATTTCATGTAAGTTTCAATTTTTTTAATCTTTATATATTTTAATTTATGTTCTTGTTTAATAGTGTGTAATATAACTAATTTGTTAATTGAGTTTCTTTGTCACTGTGCTTGACATGGTATAGGAGTATGCATTATTTGAGAGCTAATCTGTGACAAATAATGGAAAGTCTCAGTTAGATATTTATTTAGATGGGTTAAAACTTGAACTTTATTTTTTTAAAGATTTAGATGTCTTGTAATATTGGAATGATCATAGACATCGATTTCCAAAATTATCAAGGATGGCATATGATCTATTAAGTATTTCAATCACTACTGTGACTAGTGAATCTACTTTTAGCATTGATGCCTAAGTTCTCAACAAATACCAATGTTCTTTTCTAGGAGTTCAAGTGCAAGCTCTTATCTATACCCATAATTGGTCGCATGATTTTGTTCATAATGGTAAGCTTATTAATTTGAAAATTGCTCAATTTTCTTTATTCTCATTATTGTTACTAACTTTTATCATAATTTATGCTTTATAAATGAAGAAGAAAATGGCAACTCAACAATTGCACCAAATGTATCTAAGCAAGATTCAAATATACTTATCGAGGATAATTGATTAATTATTTTAGTTTTAATTTTATGTTATTATCTTTGAAAATTTGTGGATATTAAGTCTATAAATATATTATGGATTGTTGATGTTTTATTATGATTAAATTTTTTCATAATTATTAAGAATGATTTATTGATAGTTTAGATTTTGTCTTATTATAAAATTTTATTTTTATAATTTTTTCATGTGCTGGCCCGTTAAGACTCGTTTAACCCTATAACCTTATAGGGTTAGGGCCGGGTTAGACTTTTAAGGTAATTTTAGTAAAAATATTTTTTTGACCTAGCTGGTTAAGGCTCGACTCGTCAAGGGCTGGCCTTTGACTTGTCGGGTTGGCCCTGTTTGACAACCTTAGAAGGGGATGACTCTAGTTGGGTCAATCCCAATCCCACGCCCAAGTCACACGCATGAGGGCATATGAAGCCCACATGAGAGGGGTCTTGGACCCCAGTTGTTCTTGTCTTATTCCTTTCTATGAGTACAACCTATTGGAGATTTTTTTGGAAACTTTTTCAGTATCAGAACTATTTTTTATTAATTTTTTTAAACTTTACAGTGCTGGAAAATTATTTTACTCTCGGATTTAGGACTTGGTATTTTTGGTGTATGTTTTAGATATATTTTAGTGTATGTTCATGAATGGTACTCTCTTTGGTAATGGATTTTGGTTGCTAAATTAATTTAAGTTCCATTTATTTCCATTTTTTATTGCCTTAAAGTGTTGAATTTGGAAAAAAATTTGTTTTGGCATAAATAAATTGGAGGTTAAATTGTGAACTTAAAATTTAGCAATCTAATAATTTGTTGTGGACATTTTTATGGTTGTGAGTCACCTATCATGGGACTAATCATTATGATTGCAACAAAAGTGAAAGGTGAAGAATTTCACAGTAAAAAAATTGTAGCTTATGTGTGTATGTTTTAAGAATGAATTAGTAGTGCTTTTACCCTACCGATCTGTCACTATTAATAGAATTATTTGTGTTATTAAGTGTATTGAATGTTATATTCTAAAGTTTTTGATATCCTATCAGTATTAGACTTTAGGAATGTAATGTTTAATGTTGTGGAAGTTGTCTGTCCATTGTAATTCGAGACCCTTAGGAAATATTATAATGACATAGGAACTTCATTGTGTTTTGGCATCTGTTTGATGTGCGCAATATATTGTTGACATTTTTTTTGTTAACATTTGAGCTAAATCTCCCATTATGTGCTTCAGCAACAACTATGTCTATGCAAGTGGGCAATGTTAAATTTTTAGACGTCAATGGGTTCAACTATAAAGAGTGGATTGGTTCTCTGAAGTTATATCTGGCTATTTCAAATCTAGATCTAGCACTGAGAGAGAAAGAGCCTTTTGCCCTTGCTGTGGATATTTCTCTTTTTGAGAAAAATAAAATTGAAAGCAAACATGAAAATTGGCTACATTCCAACATGGTGTATCTTATGTTGGCTCAACAGTACATGCTTGAAAATGTTAAAGATAGCATTTCTCCCACTAAGAATGCTCAAGAATTCCTAGATGCCGTAGCTAAGAAGTTTGATAAGAATGAAAAGCAGGACTATATTTCTTTGATGTCCAACACTAAATATGATGGTATTAATGGTGTACGTGAACATGTGATGAAGTTCAGAAATTGGCATAATAAACTGAAATCCATGAAAATGGACTTGGGAGGGGAGTATCTTGTCTTTCAAATCCTTGAATCTTTTCCATCTCAGTTTAATGTGTTAAGAACCACATACAATGGTCAGAAGGATGAGTGGAGTATTGGTGACTTAATTTCTATTCTCATACAAGAGGAAGAGAGAATTAAAAAGGAGAAAACACATAGTGTTCAAATGGTTTCTCATGGTTCTAAGAGTAAAAATGAAAAGAAACCTTTCAAGGACAAGAAGGGTAGCTAAAAGGGTAAAGAACAGTTAAATTATGCTTCTACACCTCAGTTCAAAAGGAAGGGTGCTAAAACAGCTAAGACACATAGGGTTCAGATAGACAAATTTAATGGAACCAAGAATGAGAGTGCTGGTTTTCAGGGAATATGCCACTTTTGTAAAAAATTTGGGCAAAAAAAGTCTGACTGTTATAAGTTTACATATTAACTGAAGAAGAAAGGTGTTCAGAAGGAAAAGAAAGCCAAATGATGGTAGATTGAGGATCATTGTAGCTAATGGGACAAAAGTTGAAGCAAAGTTTGTAGGACATGTTTTTTTGAATTTAACCTCTAGTCATATTTTGGAATTAAAAGATACTCTTTATATTCCTTCCATGAGAAGGAATTTGATCTCTTTTTCTATTTTGGATTAATGTGGATACTCTTTTAATTTCAATAATAGAAAAGTTTCTCTGGTCTATAATTCTGTTGTGTTGGCTCTGGTGTTTTGTGTGATGGTTTATACATGTTGAATATTGATCATTTATCTGTTAATGAATGTTGTTCCATTGTTAATAATGTTGTTGGGAAAGAAGCGTGGTAGAGTTACTGAAAACTTCTTTATGCTTTGGCATAAACATCTGGGTCATATTTCTAGAGAAAGAATGGAAATACTTATTAAGGAAGGCATTGTATATAACCTGAATTTTTCTGATTTTGGAAATTGCATTGATTGTGTCAAGGGAAAACTTATTGCTAAGTCATGTAAAGGTAAAGTTACAAGAAGTACTAAAGTTTTGCAGTTAATTCATATAGATATATGTGGGCCCATAACTCATATTGTCATGGGTGGGTTTAAGTATTTCATTACCTTCATTGATGAATTTTCTCGGTAAGGTTGGATTGATTTACTTCATAAAAAATTTGAGCCCCTAAATTTTTTTAAGGCCTTTAATACTATAGTTGAGTTAAAATCTAGAAGGCAAATCAAGTGTGTGCAGTCAAATAAATGTAAGGAGTATTATGACCGATATGATGAAATAGGGAGAAACCCTAGACCCTTTGCTAAATTCTTACAAGATTGTGGCATTGAGGTGCAGTACATTATGCTTGGCACTCTTCAACAAAATGGAGTTGCAGAGAGGCATAATCGTACTCTTATAGATATGGTGAGATTCTTGCTTAATCATTCCACTTTGCCATAATTCCTATGGGGTGATGCATTGAGGACAATAATGTTTATTTTGAATCAGGTGCCTAGCACATCTATACCTAAGACTCCTTATGAATTGTTTACAAATAAGAAACCTGGCTTAATACATCTCAGTGCTTGGGGTTGCAAAGCAGAGGTGAGGTGTTATAACCCACAATTTAAGAAGCTTGATTCCAAGACTGTTAGTGAGTATTTCATTGGCTACTGTGTTGGATCAAGAGGTTATAAATTCTATTGTCCTTCTCATAGTACCAGGGTTATTGAGTTTGATCATACTGTTTATTTTGAGGATAAGTTAGATAGTGAGAACCTAGAACCAGGCAATATTGAGTTTAAGGAGTATATTAATGAGCCCATACCTATTATCCCAACTTTAGTAGGAGGTGTGATTGGCAATGAAGCTATGGATAATGAGGGTTTGGATTCTCCTTAGGCTCTAAATCCAGTTGCCAATGAAGAAGAAATTACTGTTGCTCCTTTGAGGATATCTAAGAGAGCTCCTAAGCCCATTCAGTACAAAGATTGTTTACATCCTTGCATAAGCATAATTTTGATATTGGGAAGGAATATGATCCTGTTACTTTCTTGGAAGCTATTTTTGGTTCTTGGGGTCTAAATGGTTGGTTGCTATGGAAGATAAGTTATCCTTTATGCAGAAAAATAATGTTTATGATTTAGTTAAATTACCTATTGGTTGCAAAACAATTGGGTGTATGTGAATGCTAAGCTACTTTGGAGTATTTATACTCCAGGGTTAACTTTTTAATTTCTTAATTTTTTAAATTTTTTTCATAATTTTTATTTTAAGAAAAAATTTAAAAGAATCTAAAAGAATCTAAAAAAATTTAAAAAAGGTTAAAAAAATTAAAAAAACACAAGTATTAAAAAACAATTATAAAACAAAGTAAAAAAAATTAAAAAAATTCTTTTATTTTTTTACTTTTTGTTTTATATTCTTTTAAATTGTTTTTTAAAATAAAAATTATAAAATTATAAATTAAAAAGTTAACTCTAGTATAACTACTCCATAGTAGCTTAGCACACCCCTTAGGTGTAAATGGGTCTTCAAGATTAAATGTGATACTAAGGATCAGATTGAGAGATATAAAGTTAGACTTGTTGCGAAGGGTATAACCAGAAAGAGGTTGTTGATTACAATGAAGTCTTCTCCCTAGTTTCTACTAAAGATGCTTTGAAGTTTGTGACAGCATTTGTAGCACATTTTGATTTAGAACTCCATCAGATAAATGTTAAAAAACATTTCTAAATGAAGATTTATTTGAAGATGTGTATATGAGTCAGTCAGAGGGTTTCATAAAGCAAGGTGAAGAACACTTTATGTGTAAATTGAAGAGATCAATATATATATTACAACAAGCTTTGAGGTAGTGGTATCTGAAATTTGATGAAACTGTGAGTTATCTTGGCTTTGAAGAAAATGTTGTTGATTAGTACATTTATATGAGAATTAGTGGAAGTAAGTTTGTCATATTGGTGTTATATGTTGATGACATTCTCTTGGCCAATAATGATATGGGTCTTCTGTTTGAAACCAAGCAGATGTTGTCAGCTCATTTTGACATGAAAGATCTTCGAGAAGCAACTTTTGTTCTTGGCATTGAGATCCATCGTGATAGATCTCGAGGTATGCTTGGCTTGTCACAAAGGGCTCATATAAAGCGGATCTTGAATAGATTCAAAATGGGCTTTTGCAATCCATGTAATGCACCCATTCAAAAGGGTGAAAAACTTTCAAAGACCTAATGCCCTTAGAGTAATCAAGAGAAATTTCCCTTATGCTTCAGATGCTGGGAGTCTCATGTATGCTCAAGTTTGTACATCTTCTGATATCGTTTTTGCAATTGGTGTACTTGGGAGATACATAAGTAATCTTAGAATAGCTCATTGGCAAGCTGCAAAGAAAGTGATTAGGTATGATCTTCAAGGTACTATAGACTACATGCTTTCCTATAAGAGGTCTAATCTTCTTGAGGTGATAGGCTACTTTGACTCTAATCATGGAGGTTGTGATGATGATCTGACTTATACTTCGGGTTATATCTTTATGATGGGAGTTAGAACTATTTTGTGGAAAAGTGTCAAACAGACACGTGTGGCTGGTTCCACTATGAAGGCAGAGGATGTAGCATGTTATGAAGCTACTCGCCAAGCAATATGGTTGAAGAATTTGATATTTGGATTTTGTATTATGGAGAGTATATCCAGACCTCTAACAACATATTGTGATAATTATGCTGCTGTGAGTTGTTCTCAGAATCCCAGGAGTTCTAAGCTTACAAAACATTTTGACATCAAATATTTATTTGTCAAAGAGAAAATTCGTGAAGGTGAAACTCTCTCATGATTGTGGATCCTCTAACCTAAGGTGTGCTTGTTAAAGTGTTCGAGATCATGTAACCTGTATGAAATTAGTGAAATCTTTTGAAGCCTTTGATTAGTGGGAGTTTGAGATGTTTGTGTTTGTCCCGAGACATTATGTGTATATTTATGCATATTTGATGTCATTACTATAATTGTTATATTATTGATATTACTGTGGTGTTAGAGCATGCAATTTTTGAGACATTATGGACCAGTCTTATTGTGTTATCTAAGATGTTGACTTGAGTCTTAGCAGGCATTTTGGGTGGATGTCAGGGCCATTATGTTAGGAATCGTACATTGTGATCACGTGACTTGATGTGCTTTTCCCCCATTTTAAATTCCACGTTGTATTTGGTCATAAGTAACATGGGTACTTCACATGTATAATCTCAATATTTCTATCAAATATGATTTTCTACATTATTGATATACTCATATTTCTATTGTGGACCAATTTGAGATGTATTATTATATTTGACACTTTAATTTATTGTGGTCATACTATGTATTTTTAATTTAGAGTATCTATTTAAATTTAATTTAGTAGTCAAAGTGGGATAATGTTAAAATATTTTAATATATTCCTGCGTGAGCTTTCATAAATACATGTATTTTATAAAATTCATTAACATTTTGTATATATATATAATTGTGGAATTATTAATTATAAGATAAATGGGTTGAATAAGTCATCCCATAGTGTGAATATATGTGGGTTCCCTACACTCTACCCTATATATGGTATATGTCTCTCATTCGCCACATACAGGCCAACATATCAAGGGAAGGAGAACAGAAGTTGCTCTGCTGCTCAGTTGCTCCTTTGGGTTTCATAGCTGGTTCAAGAAGTTTTCTGCTATGGCTTCTTCACTCCATCTTCTAGTATTTT
This sequence comes from Ceratonia siliqua, assembly GCA_034509205.1. NCBI lineage: Eukaryota > Viridiplantae > Streptophyta > Magnoliopsida > Fabales > Fabaceae > Ceratonia > Ceratonia siliqua. Next base: position 8,169 of record JASKGM010093468.1, read on the forward strand.
AAGTCCATACTTGAGCCATGCTATAGGTTGGATCATGTGAGATGTTTTGTTGTGTTTTCTTTTTTCAAAATTATCATTCAAATTACTTTGAAATGATTTAAAAAAAAAATTAAAGTAAACCCACGTACATTAAAATTTCTCTTAATTTTGAACAACAAAAGTGCGTAAAGCACATACATCAAGCAACAAAAGTGCGTTACTCGTACATCATATATATTTGTGCAATATGATAAAACATTACTTGTTTATTTATTTTTTGGATCAAATTAATTATACGCTAGTTATAGCTATTCTCGGATCGGTGAAAGAATGCTTTTTTGGTAAAAAAAATTAATTAATCAAGCTGTGAATAAATCAACTCAAATATCACCTAACTACTATAGAATAAATGTGGAATTAAAAACATTTCTACTTTGATTTGAATGACACTACACTATGCTGGCAAATATGGGCAGCAGGGGACATGAATTTGTACTAAACATTATATTCTTTATTTATGTGTATAAATTTGTAGTGGGACCTATTATTTTAGAGAGTGAGGCCAACTGACCTAACTTTTTTTTAAAATTTTTACACACTAAATTTAGAACATGATCCGGGATCCATATCTAAGAACTATGAGTGTGTGGGTGTGACAAGCACATCAAGGAATCAATGGGATTATACTGCTCATGGATGGGTAAGGCTGGGCTCAAAAGTCAATGAGTTTTTAGGTGATAGATATATGTTTGGGCGTACCTCCATCTTATTTTAAACTCATAATTAAAAGTTTATACTTTTAAGATTTAAGATTTAGATTATACATTAATTTTTTTAAAAATTACTTTAATTCATTTAATAACTTTTATAAATAAATAGTATTTTAATTTATAAAAATGGCATAAAATTCAATTTACAATGAGTTTAGAATCACATTTATAAGTAAAGATATTTTTGTTCAAATAGTCACAGTTTTTATCATATTTGATGTATTATAAAAAAAATAAAATTTGTAATGTAAGAAAATAGAAAATAAGACAATAAAAGAAAATTATAAAAAATGAGAATAAATAATAAATTTAATACATAATTTATTGTGAATTAATTGATAAATTATGTTATGGGCCGACGCAAGCCAAGCCCAACTTAAATTTAAAGTTATATAGCCCAATGATTAAGCTTAGATATGAGTTCATTGCTTCAAATACTAGGCCAGGTCTAGTTAGGCCCATTCAATTAAGTCAAATATACTTATGAATTACCATAGTACACGAACAACTCTAAATGAAAAAGTAATGTTACCCACACAATTCTTACCATCTTTTTTCAATCATTTATCGCTATTCACATTTCTCACTTACCTCATTTCACAACTTGATGAATAGTTGATATTTTTTGTGTGTGAGAGTTATAAAACAGAGTAAACATCCTCAAATGGGATGTGGATCTATGCGAAACTTGGATCCAAACTCTTCAAGCAACAATAGTATGAAGCATTGCGTCTTAATTACGTCCAAAGCTATAAAAGCAGTCTCTAGCATCGCTTTCTTTAGGTTTTGATACGTTTGAGTCATCACCACGTTTAAAATATCAGAGAGTCAGAGACAGAGAGAGCCAACAACAGATAATGATGGAATCCAACTACCTGCATAGAGCAGAGTGAGACTTTCCTAACCTTCAAGAGAAAACAACTGCAGACTAGTGTCTGTTAGACCAGAATTGCCACTTTATCTTCAAACATTTATCCTACAAGATTGGGCAACTTCCCAGTTTGCTACTTCTTACTCCATTCAAGTAAATTTGTTTTGTTCCTAAGTTACTTCATTTATAAAGCAATTTGGTGAGGTAGCACACACATGTCAATGAGGGATCGTCTGCTTTTAATGTGTCCCCTTTTGAGTTTTAAATTAAAAGAAAATTCTGCATGATGAAATAAAATTGCATTTCTAAAGCATCCAAAAATAAAGGGGCTCTTCAATATTTGTAGCCATAGTGGATTTTTTGACAGAGTTATTATATTTTTCCCCCGAAATTAAAAGATATATTTGGCATATGCAAACATCATATATTGAACTCAAATAATACATTTCTTTTTACACAAAAGCTGACTTAAATCTCATGCTTTTATATATATCTAATTGATATAAAGTGTACTTTAAAGAAGAAATTAAAATGAACATGCATGTATACCATATAATTATATTATATATATAGTTTATATGGAAAGAAACTTTTTATAAGTGATTTTATAGGACTCTTTAACAAAGCTTTTAGTTTAACATATAAAAGTATTGTAGAAAATCACCAAATCAGATTGGACATATTTAAATAATTGAGATATCTCTGTACAGACCATCCCTATTAAATAATATTGACACTAAATAACTATCTTCGCTTAATTTTCAAAATCTTTATGAGTCCAATAAACCTTTAGCTTTTTCCTTTTTCTTTTCCTGCTTAGAACATAGCATGAGTGTACCCATATAATAAATGTAGAAAAAAAATAGTTGTCTGCGATTGCTTAAAATAGAAGAAATAAAATTATTTCCTCCATATACACTGATCTAGTATTTTTTTTTTTTGTGAAGAAAATACCAATAACCATTCAATTATTTAATATGGGTAGCAGTTAACATCTCCCAGAGAGTAGAGAAAAAAAAGGATGAAAGAAACGAAGAATATTTTAGTTGATCGAGAATCTGTCAATGAAACCATAATATTTAATATGGGTAGCAGTTAACATCTCCCAGAGAGTAGAGAAAAAAAGGATGAAAGAAACGAAGAATATTTTAGTTGATCGAGAATCTGTCAATGAAACCATAATGACTAACTACGAAGATTCTTTCCATTATTATTTATCATTCATATTAGTCTTATATTTTAATAATTAATCATATCCAAAATGTTTCAAAATGCTTATAATGATTTGTTAACTAATTGTAGTTAAAAATGTTGACCCTTTATATATTGCTTTACATCAAAGCTTCCTTCTATCCTCCAAACCCAAACCATCATGTCCGTCTCACACAAACCCTCTCTTTCCCTTCTCTTCTTCATCCTCTTCTTTGCTTCGCCATTACCATGCATTGTTTCAAGAACAATGCCAGCTCTCACATTCCCTATCGCAAACCATGGTTTCCAACGCCTTGCGGACGCCAGCAGAGGCAGCCACACCACTGGGATATCGCAAATCAAAAGATACTTCTTCCATTTTGGCTTTCTCCCGTGGCAGAACAGCACTTTCTCCGATGACTTCGATGCTGGTTTTGAATGGGCACTTATCCAGTACCAGCGAAAGCTTGGCCTTCATGTCACCGGCAAGCTCGATTCCAACACACTTTCTCAGATCATTACACCAAGATGTGGCGTACCAGATGCAGTTCATGGTCAGGGCTTGCATTCAACGCAGCATTATGTGTATTTTCCGGGAAAACCTCGGTGGGTTCGTCCCATGCCGATGACACTCACCTACGGCTTCTCGCCGGAGAATATTATCCATAACCTGAGTTCACGGGACATAAGAGAAGCATTTAAACGAGCATTCTCGAGGTGGGCTTCGGTTATTCCGGTGAGTTTTGTGGAGACGGAAGACTATGGTTTTGCAGATATCAAAATAGGATTTTACAGTGGTGACCATGGAGATGGAGAGCCTTTTGATGGGGTGCTTGGTGTGCTGGCCCATTCATTTTCTCCGCAGAGTGGGAGGCTCCACCTTGACTCGGCGGAGACATGGGCAGTTGATTTCCGGTCGGAGAAATCTGCGGTGGCTGTGGATTTGGAGTCAGTGGCGACACATGAGATCGGGCATTTGTTGGGGTTGTCTCATAGTTCGGTGAAAGAGGCTGTGATGTACCCAAGTTTGAAGCCAAGGGATAAGAGAGCAGAACTGAACCTGGATGACATAAAGGGAGTGCAATCTCTATATGGGTCAAAACCTAATTTTAGATATGAATCGTCATTAGAATCTGATATATCTGCAAATGAAGCTGCTCATTTTCGAGTGAAATCTTTGAAGTTGGCTGGTTTGATCACGTTTTCTCTGCTGGTTCGTAGTTTAGGTGCATGCTTATAATTTTGACTAGAGTTCTTTGAAGCTCTTTCCTTCTCTCTTCTCTTATTTTACATTGCATTAGAGATGCTGTGATGATGTTGAGTCAACTATGGGGAAGTACCAAAGTACCTGTATAATAGAATAGAATGGCGATTGTTATACCAAAACAAGATAAAACAGTTGTTATGTGATAGGAAAGTATAGTTCTGGTGAAAATAATGCATGTGCACAACAAGAAGAAGACAATGTGATTATATTGATTGAAATTATCAGTTACGTTTCATAGAAGTGAATATATCCATATGCCCTTTTTCCATATTATAAACATCATATTTTGTCTTTTTTTAAAAAAATAAATACAAATACAAAAATAATTAAGAAAATAAAATAATAAATAATAAATTGAATAATAATAATAAGGAATAAAATTAAAAAAAAGATAATAAAAATAGAAAATGCAAAAAGAATTATAGAAATAAGTGTTCATTATTTCTAGTTTTATTTTAAATATACAAAACATGAAAAAAGAATACAAAAATACATACAAAGAAACAAATTAAAAAAAAGAAAAAGAAATACAAAAAAGAAGCAACAATACTCCTTCGGCCCATTTTCTCTTAACCAAATTTCGGCCCAAAAAAAAAGCCCTTCATCCTTTTTCCCTCTCCTGACAACCCAATTTCAACCTACACTTAGAGCTGACAATCGGGTCGGCCCAGTCCAGTCCAGTCTGCCCCGATCAGGTCAGTGACATAATCGGGTCAACCCGAATTTAAATCGAACTGGCATATTGCTAGCCCAGCCCATCGGGCTGACCCAGTATAACTATAATTATCAATAATTTTTATTTAAATATAATTATAATATTTTTTTATACTAAAAATACTAAAATAATAA
>JASKGM010093499.1:2196-13092 GCA_034509205.1 Ceratonia siliqua
TAGAATGATGTATTTTTAAGTCATTTTATTAATTTAGTTAAATATTAAATAAAAGAGATGTATTTTTAAGTATTTTTATTAATTTAGTTAAATATTAAATAAATGATTTTTTAGATTTTTTTAAAAGTATTGTTGTGAAAAAAAATAGAAATCTTGAAGATTGGCACATTTGATAACGTGTAACTTTTTGGTGGAAGAATAAAAGTTTTTCGAAGTACAGAAGTCAAAAAGCATTTGAATTCAAACAAATTCATCCGCGATAATTTGTTTCTCAAAATATTATCATATCAGTAACAGTACAAAATTAAAATATTTAGTTCAATTTATAATAGTGATATACAAAGTAATTTGAGGATTAAATGTTTTTTAAGTTCTTGGAGTTGTTTAACTTTACAATAATAAATCCGCCTGTTTATTTAGATTAAAGCCCTTAGATCATTAGTGGTTTTAACTTCTACCAACTTGCGCAGGCTTCCCAGCTTATAATAAAAGTTTTCATTTTTTATAAATCTCCTTTTTAAGTTGATGTTGATTATTAACACAATTATGATGTTTGTGCCAAAAAAGAAGAAGAAAAGCTTGAGTGAAACATGTTTCTTGATTAATTTTGATATCGTGAATGTGCTCATTTATTTGCATATTACTAAAGGTACAATATTTGTATATTTCTTATATATGATATTTCATTATAAAAAATATTTATATGATTTATTAATTTGTATAATAAATAAAATAAGTGTAAAAGGAATATGTATTTGTTAGTGCGCAAATATTATTTTTCATCATTTATAATGGGATTCATGATAAGTTTAAGTTGGAGAAATAAAAAAATTTCAAAATAAACATCATATTATATATATAAAAAATGTTAGTATATGCGTCGAAATTGCATCACATATACACTTTAAAATACACATACACACTTTTGTTTGACACTTTTGTAATTTAATATATATATATATATGATGATTTAATTTGATATTATATCTAATATTTATGTATATTTATTTTAATTTTTTAATTGCTTCATACTATCTGGATTTTATATCATAATACAAAAAAATAACTGTTTAAAGTAATTCAAAATTTTCTTTATTTTTATATAAAAATGATATTACCTACTAAAAAATATATACTTACAATTTAATAAAATAATTAAAATTTATATGCTTGGTAACTTATTGGTGTGTTAAATATTTATTTATAAACTATTTATAATTGAAATTATACTAAGAGGACTCATTAAAATTGCATCAAGTGACTCTTTCAAAGTTTAAATTCTTTTTTTAATTCATATTAATATGTAAATATCCTTTAAAAAATATAATTATATAATTTCATATATAATTAATCATTTATAAGCTATTATCTATTTATTCAAAATATTACAAAAAAAATTTAAATATACAAGTAATAAACATCACCTTTTTTATTTTCTAAATTATTACTTTTTGAAAGTTTTAATACTTATTTGTGCATCCCAAGGTCTGAAACTTGCATCATAGAAGAAGCATAGGAGGCATATATAATAATTGGTGATTTCTATTCTACCATAACTAGCTTTTGATTTTTTTTAAGTTAAATCTTTTGATTAATTTTAGATTTTTTAAGAAAAAAATTAAAAAAATTAAATACTACTCATGAATAATAGAAAGTACCATAATAATGACATAAAATTAAAAACTGCTGATTTCTTGAATTTTGATTGCATTTTTTCTTTTGGGTAAAAGATTGCTTTGTTAAATTAAGTAATTAACGAAGGAGAAAAGAAAGATGAGCTAAACCCGAGGTAGGATAGGGTCGGACCGACCCGAATGCTGACAATGCTTATAAAACCCGATTGATTAGGGTTTTAGATGGTCGACTAGCCGTACACCAGAAAACAGCAACATATACATTTCCGACAGCTATGACTACTCAGACTCAGACACAGGAGGAGCTACTTGCGGCCCACCTTGAACAGCAAAAGATCCATGTAATTTCCGCAAACACGGAGATCCATCTTCTTACAACGTTGTACTTTTTCTCTGATTTTGCGCTTTCATGTATGAATTCCTTGCTACTAATATTGGTCGCTGAGGAAGTGGGCAGGAAAATTTTGGAATCTTCTTATTTCCTTGTTTTTGATAGTCTTGGATTGGAGTAAGCTTGTTTTGTTCATACGATCAAGGCAGTTTCGGTATTGAAGCTAAAAAATTTCATTCAATTGGTTAAGTGCAAAATTCTTGGGCTTTGATCAAATGGGACTGTAATTAATAGTTCAAAGTCGGTATTTTTTGCGGTGCAACTGTTTGAATTTGTTTTATAGTTTCGAATTAACTTCTTTATGAGTTAAATAGCTTGTTGCACAGGTTTTATGGACAGGCAATGAGGACATAAGAGAAAGGAACTTAGCCTAGATAGGAACTTAAGCATCTGTATTATAGAATTGATGGTTGTCTTGTGTGGCTCTTCTTTTCCTTTTACTTTTTTATGGGGCATAAGGGGAGGTGGGGATGGGATTTTAGTGATGCGTACAAGTCTGTCTTTTCTCGGCTGTCTGTTGTGTTTAATCTCTTCTTTTAGGTTTTAGTAGATGATGCAGGTAGGTCCTTTTGAATTTTGATTAGAGTTTGGATATAAACAAAAATTTGTGGAATAGTAACTTGAGACATGAATAAGAGTTGAAACTATAGGCTATTCAGGAAAAAAAAAAAGTGGTTATGTTTGAACATTATCTACGGAATAGATTAAAAGGTTTCTGGGAACTGAATGTTCCAGCTTTTAGATTTAAGATGGCCTCCAAAAGTTAGTAGGTTAATCTGGTTTCATTTTATGAAAAGATGAGGATAATTTTGAAAATGAAATAGAGGAACAACACTAAGAATAGGGGTCGCTGTTTTGTTATGTGAACAGTGTATGAAGAGCAGTATTTTGGCTTTATGGGGATTTTTCCCAATATCAGCATAAGGTAAAAAAAGAGAGAATTTCCAACATGTCATCAAGAGGACTACTACGAGATTTGGTTCAGCGTAAGTAAGATTAACAGAGAAAAATGAACTTTCATGTCTAGAAAGTAATTTGGCCACTGTTGTAGAAAAAAAAAACTACAATAATTTAGTAGGCACAACTGCAACAGAAGAACCAAAATGTGAAAAGCAACCATATAATCCTCATCAAAGTATTCAAAATTTAAATCTTATTAAGATAGTAAGCATATTGGAACAATGGATAAACGCAAGACACCTGTATTACTAGCAATGCCAATGTGTCATTAGGAGTTTCCCATTTTTGTGTGGCCAACTTGTATTGTGTATGGCTGTATGGAGACTTGTTTATGTGTGGATTTTTTGTCTGAACTAAATCATCTTGATTTTATTTATAATCTTGGTTGATCTTAACATTGAATCATTTCATTTCTTATAATTATTGTTTAGTTCATAGTAGCAGCTCAAGTACTTTTGAACACTGAATGGCCTGTTAAGTTCTTCATCTTCTTCTATACTTGAACTTTTGAATGATATCTTCTGTAGCTTGATGAGCCTGTTGTTGAGGATGAGGATGATGAAGATGACGATGAAGATGATGAGGATGATGACAAAGATGAAGATGAAGATGCTGAAGGTAAGTTGGCCAATAAGATATCAAGCAGAATTTACAGTCTTTCCTTGTTGCATTAGGCAAAGGCCTACTAGCATTCCCTCAATTAACATCTCAAATTCAGTGGGACATTAGTAGAAAGTGAACAGAACGTATAGGTTTTTCGTGCAGTCTTATTATATCCAAATTTGCTTTGTTATGTTAGAAATGACATTTAGTATGACAGTTGAGTGTAGGAGGCTTGCCTTTAATCTGGAAGTGACCTATGGTATTTTTATTTGAGTCCTTGTAAATTATGTTTACTATTTTTCAAATTTTCTTTTATTTGGGGTCTTCTTTTACAAGGTGAGAATCATGGTCTGCAAAGTTATTGAGTATTTACAATGAAGATTTTGAATATTTTCACCACCTATAATAAGTTAAAGCCTAGAAGTTGGTTCATCTTGTGGTGAGACATGGAAATCACTTAAGTACGAGTTTGGTGGGATGACTCAATAGTGTGCATTCTGGAACTTCATCCAGAATTAGATATTATAATGTTTACTGCTGTTCTGCTTCTTCTGTATTAGCTTAGATTTGAGGGTTATAATAAATCATACAAGTTTACAAACAAGTTCGGTGAAATTCACTGGCCAATTTATTGATTATGAGAAAGATATTAAAATGCATGTAGATTGTGAGCCTCTGTTTTGTATGACTGAGTTAATGCTGCTATACCTTTTTACACAATTGTAGCTAGAAAGATGGAAGCGATTTACTATCTCACGAGAATTGTGTTGTATGGCAGGACAAGGTGATGTAACTGGTAGGTCTAAGCAGACCAGAAGTGAAAAGAAGAGCCGCAAGGCAATGTTAAAACTTGGAATGAAACCAATCATGGGTGTCAGCCGTGTGACAGTCAAAAAGAGCAAGAATGTTAGTACTTGTTTGGCATATCTATTTATTTTCTTTAGTTTTTCCATTTTTGTCTTCTCCTGTATTTGTCATAAAGTTGAATGTTTGAACTTCTGTTTTTCAGATTCTATTTGTCATTTCAAAACCAGATGTTTTCAAGAGCCCAACTTCTGACACATACATTATATTCGGGGAAGCTAAGATTGAAGACTTGAGCTCACAGCTACAAACTCAAGCAGCAGAGCAATTCAAGGCTCCTAGCTTGAGTAATGTGGAATTGAAGCCCGAGTCCTCAGCCATGGCTCAAGATGATGAAGATGTGGATGAGACTGATGTAGATCCCAAGGACATAGAGTTGGTGATGACCCAAGCTGGGGTGTCAAGACCAAGAGCTGTTAAAGCTCTTAAAGCTGCCAATGGGGACATAGTTGCTGCCATTATGGAGCTAACTAATTAAATATTCGCTAGAATATAAGAATTTGTAAGTTGGAGCTATTTTTCTTTGTTGATTAAATTTTCTGCTCTCCTTGGATTCGAAATAGCAGTTTGCCAATATTTATCTCTGTTTATTTCAATTTTTCTTTCCGAAATTGTATGAGAGGAAATCATTAGCCACAGTGTGTGTTTTATGCCATAAATGACCGTCATTATGCAGTAATATACTGTTAAGCGCTCAAGAGTGTAAGCTTATGCATAGTCTTATAAGATATGAGCGTCATTTCCCTTGCGATTCTTCACTATGCTTCCCTTTTCAATTCCATACTGTATCTCATTGCTGTAATTGTGAATATGACACTTGATTTCTCTGGCTCTCAAAATGCCGACTTGCATTTGTCTTTCTAATATAGATTTCTAATTGTTTTCTATTGTTAGAATCCTTTTCAAGAATCTTGATTTTGACAATCTAATTCATGCACAGAATCTTACTCTGACTGATATTAACGCCCTTAGCCACACAGACGACGATCCCAGAGGCGTCACTTTGGTGTGGTTTAGGCAGAGGGCCAAGATGAAACAACCGTACTTGCACTTCAGGGTTAACTCTAACTCCATTGTTGTAGACACGCTTCTCTCTTAGCTCAGTTCCTCAAATTTCGTGACTTAAATTCAGTCACTGTTATTTGTCAGGTAACAAAGTAATGAGATGGAAAAATAATCCACGTGCCTTATCGTGAGTGGGAGTAGTACTGACTCCTTGTGCTACGGGAGGACTTGAAACTTTCTCCTGAATTTGGATCTTCTGTGGTGCTAAATGGATGTAGTTTTGCAGTACAGTTAGTGAGAGTAATGCAATCACGTAGGTTTCAGTATTAAATTTTGGTTTTAGAGTAGCAAAATCTATTTAAAATAGATAAATTGAACCAATAAGGAGTAATTATGAGCACATGTCAAATATCATGGTCACATGATTGTCCGTTAGTTAAATATGCTTATTTTTAATGAATTACATTTATCTAAGAATATTTAGTTCGGAAATCCAAATATGATCATTTTGATTTTCATGCAACGTTAAAGGCATGTGGAATTGGATCTTGCCACTTGACAGTTGACACTAGTTGGGACCTTTTGGCATAGTTGCCGTTTTCAAATGTGGGAAACGTGCTTGATCAGTAGGTTGACTCAGTATTGCTTCGTGTTGTAGTTTTTATTGAGCTAATGTAAGAGCTAAAGTAACACGCTTAAAAACTTGGGATCTTCTATTTTTTTTTTCATCAAATCATGTGGCAAAAAAGGTATGTATTACACTAGAAGCATTGGAATCATAAAGAAAAAGAAAGATTAGGTAATTTACGAAAAAGGTTACCAAGATTCTTGCAGTAACCAGAGAAGAACATCGTAGGCTTTTAATATCATTCGAGTAATCAAATATGGCTTGCCCGGTAAATGTTCCTTGCTCTTTCTCAACAACGAATCAGGACGCGCTCTGATATCAAAATTTCCGAAATAGTTTGTCTTCGCAGTTCGCATTGTAAGCAAGTGAATCATAAATAATGGGTTAAAAGTTGCCTAGTTTCATGGCATGGTCACCTCCGAACTAGTAAACCCAACGTAGGTCAAAGGCCTAAAAGACTGATCTAGGGAGGAATGTCGACACAAAATACAGTGGACTTGAATCCTAGGCAGAAAAAATGAACCATTCACAAAAAGAAATGCAGCTTTATACAACTTCACACCCTTTTTTTATTATTGGTAAACAGATTTTCACACTTTTTTTTTATACATTACAGTCCGAAAATTGAATTTTAAAACCTCTTGCAAACTATCAAACTCCTCACCACTATATTACCCTCAGTGACTTCGATCCTCACACCTTTAAAACAACAGAATCCAGTCTGGTTGACTAAGATCTCATCACTTTCACCCCAAGCATTCGCCATCAGTTAAGACTTAAGATGCAGTTTCAATGATAATAAGGAAAATAAATAAATTAAAGCTAGTTCCATGCACATTACACTTATTCAAACGGTCATCCAGAATACTCCGTGTGGTGGCTATTCTCAGGGATAGTTGGCATTGGTGAGGTGCTTCCCTCTGCTCCATTATTACTCGAATTAGATGAGCGGAAAGGCCAAAAATAGGAGAATGGATTTCGCCTTCCCTGGTTTTCTCTACCATATACCCTTCCATTGGCATTGCTACTATAACTGGTTCTATTTCGACCATTTGAGATGCGGTTACTACTCAATCCTTGAGGTGGCAACTCCTGGCGGCAAACAGGGCAGGAGTTATGCTGTACCAACCACGGAACAATACAATCTGAATGGTATATATGGTTACATAGCATTTGCCTTGCTTCACACCCCAGCTCAAATTTATCTTGGCATACTGGACAATGTGAATCTGAACGAAGATGCCTCTGTGTGATCTTAATAGTAGGCATTGCATCTATTGAGGACCTGGATGCTGGGGGAGGACCTCGCTGGTCATTAGCTGAAAGCTGTTCAAACAGTTCTTCCAGTCCAGGACCAGTAAAATAATCGCCCGTATTACCTTGCATCAGACCAATTCCAGGAGTCCCATTGAAAAGAGCTTCAAAGCCACCATGTCGAGACAATCTGAATGGAGTCTGGCCACCAAAAATCAGTAAAGGAGGATACCCTGGACCACGTTCAGGAATTGAATCCGATCCGACTCTGATATCATGGCTATGGCTTCTCTCTACCAGTCGATGCCTCATAAAGGCTGAGAAGGCTTCCATAAGTCTTCGGTCACGTTCTTCATCATTGTCTAGTCCAAAGAATCCTAGTGGGTTGTGCACCATCTCATTAAGTTCTTGAACAAATCCCTCACTACAGTTTGGGCAAACCACATCTTGTCCCTGCAGCCGAAAGGGCCTCCTGCAACTGTAACACCAATGAGTGTTTCTGCTACTTGACATCCTGTTTGCTGTCTCTTATAGTCAAAATACCAATTCCCAGGATCCTTCCCAGCTCCCAGTAATCTTCGATAGTTATTCAAGTACAATCACTGACATACTGCAAAATAAATTAGATATCAGTCGAGACAGTTGAATAGTATTATTAGACACCACTGAGATTTAAACACAAATCCAACTTAACACTAATGATGATTTCCACATCAAATAAATAGGAGAGAGGGGGACAACACAATATATTAGTTCGTACGAAGCTGTGTAGCAGTTAGTTACAAAGAATGCATGTGTTTATTTTAGGAGCAAATCACATTTGTCATTGATCTGTAATTGCTAAGGGGGTGAGGGAGGGAAGCATAAGAGAGCAGCAGAAATGAAGCAAACTAAAACGATACCTTTTCATATATATATTTTTATTTATTTCGGTGAGTAATATTTCAACAACATTAGTATGATACGGTTTCATGCATTTCATCACAAAACTACGGAAAGCTGAAAAATTAATTAAACCAATTCCAACCTTTATAAATAAACATTGTGAATCAGAGAGAAGCTTTATTGCAAGGATATAATTTCTTTCCTAGTTTCCAAGGCTACTGAGTCTAAAACTATAATATAATAAAGAGAAGTAATCTCCATATCATTTGTGTCCACGACCACAAATTATTATCAGTCTACAATTTAAGATTGTCCAGATTTAAGATGACGTAGATATTTTTTTTTATCCAAACTTAAGTAATTAATATTGACTTACCAGATATGAAAGTTTTTTATCTTGACTTTTTAAGTGAACCCTTAATTTAGGAAAGTGAAGCAAGTAATTATATAGAACTTTGATAACTTATAGCTTGGCTCTTCAAATAGACAATTTAAAGAGTGTACGAAACTATCAAGTAGGAAAATATTCTCACAAGGAGGAATACTTTGTTAAAAAATTCCAAGGAAGGGCTTTTAAGAAAGTCAGTACTACTCATCATTAATCATAATCTGTAAGTGATTAGATGGCAAGATGCCCATGCCTAGGTGATGGGATATTCCATTGCTGAACTACTAGGAATTGTCTCTTTGATATAAGGTAATGAGAAGCAAGCATGGCTTCATGTGAATAGTTTCAAGAATTGGAGTCACTGTCACAAATGCAAGCTCTAGAAAATTCCCCATATTCAAGTTATTTTCCCCTTGTCTAGGTTAAGTGATCCCTATTTTAGAATTTTCAACGACCTCAGTAGGAATGGAAATTAACCTTCAGTTTTCTCACATGTGTAAAAACATTCATTTTCAGAAGCTTCCACAAGCCATCCTGGTAAAGGAAGTAGTAGAGTTAGCAAAAAAGAAAATAGTTATAGTATTGCAACGTTTTAGAAATTAACAAGTTCAATTGCAGTGAAGTTTTAAGGTAGCTCCAGCACAGGCGATAATAACAACAAACGTAAAGCAGGTAGAAGCATTCTAGATTCTCTTGTCAGAATAGAATTCCAAGGCCACCTCAAATTTCCAAGAGACCAGAAAATAGTGACATCTTTTTTCCCAACCAATCGTGAACACTTCTCTAGACTCATGACTCATCCAATCTAGTTCAGCAAGTATATTCCCACAACAACCAACAAAAATCAACAACATAGAAAACTAGTGGACACCTCAGTTTGATCGCCAAAGCAACCATAGAGAATGGGGAACTTCTCAAAATTCAGGATTAAGGGCTTCTGAAAATTTACCCACAATTTCTCAGCAAACAAACAGGAAAGAGCAAAAATGATATCTTTGAATTAACAAAAAATAAAAGAAAATAACTCGATTTGAATGTAAAGTCGAACTAAGCTTGGAAATCAAAACGACTGAAGAGAAGAGTGAGACAACGAGCTACCTGAGGAAGACCAAGACGACCAATAAGGATCAAGCGAGAAGAGGGCGTAGAACTACGGGAACCCTATTGTGAAATTTGGGATTTTCATTACGCATGCTTCTTTTCTAGCGTCATATAATTCAGGGTCGTGAATTCCACGTGGATCAGCTGCGTGTTTATCTCTCTCTCTCTCTCTCTCTCTCTCTCTCTCTCTCTCTCTATATATATATATATATATATATATAGAAATTAGGGTAGGAGACTAAATTTATTATTATTATATTTTATATTATAATTTAATTTTTTAAAAGGACAATAAATAATTATTAGTTAATTAATATTAATGTTTATTTAAATAATAATATGTAAATAAATTTTAAATTTATTTTTATTTAAAAATTGATATATATATTATTTTAAGAAAATGTATATAATATTTTTTTACGAATTTCTAGAGGAAATTTTATAAAAAAATTAGCTTGAAATGTAAAAAAAATTTAAGTTGAGTTAACTTATAAAAAATAAGTTGATTAAGCTAATCATAAATATAGATATAAACATATAAAATATGAGAGTTATTAAAATTCACCTCTCACATTTTTATAGTTGTATTTATGGTTGGTTAGGTTTATAAAAAAATGTGTGGACCATGC
The DNA here is from genome assembly GCA_034509205.1 of Ceratonia siliqua. NCBI lineage: Eukaryota > Viridiplantae > Streptophyta > Magnoliopsida > Fabales > Fabaceae > Ceratonia > Ceratonia siliqua. The sequence goes on from JASKGM010093499.1 coordinate 12,539, forward strand.
TATTAAAAAAAATTAAATGTGAACTCTAGTATTTTTAACTTTGGAACGTTACCAAGGGTTTTGATAAATAGAAAGGTACAATTTGCTAATATAATCAATATTTAAAAAAAATCACACTTAACTCTTTTATAAATTTGTAAAAATATTAATTTATCTTTAATATCAATATAAATATGGTAGATGGCTAAAAAATAAGGATAAATTGATATTTCTATATATTTATAAAGGAACTATTATTATTTTAAAAACAATAAAAATATTAAATGTTATATTACCAAGTTTATTAGTCTAAATAAAAGAGGGTAATAAAAAGAAATTTTCATAAAATTTATTTTGTAAAGAAATTATATTTTTAAGCTTTAAGAATAAATTAGAAACACATATTATAGTCTAAATTAATTTGCTCAAGTGTAAAATTAAAAAAAAATAACAAATGTAGAATGACATAATAATCTAATGCACAAAATTATCTACTAAGACAAATCCTTATTATAAGTGGCGCGGGCTCGTGTCATATGCCCATGAACACACTCTTCACCTAAGGATGCGTTTGG